>JAAAKQ030128795.1:0-13560 GCA_010016005.3 Zanna intricata | reverse complement strand
ACTGATAAATAACACAATATTTACATGGGTAACAATGCTTCTGTTAGTAGACGTTACAATTTCATTTTTAGTTTTAGATAAAATCATACATTGACCATAAAAATTACACCAGCCTAGTTCCATAAAATGATTGAAAACATTTTATTTGGTAAATTAGATTCTTTCAAACTTATTATCATTTTTATCTATTTCCCAGTTTAATTCCAGGTCAGTCAAATATAAACTGGATTTTTGTTTTTAATAATTATTGGCGCAAAAAAAAATTTGGAAAAAATATTATTGCTTTCTTTTTTCATTTATAAAGTTTCTGTAACGTTCTACACATTTCTACCAACATTTAGGGAGTTTGTGAATCTGCATAAAAACTTTCATGATGAGCCGATACGCCAACACTAACGCTTCTATTTCACTGTTGCTCTGAAATCTATGTTCTCCCAATGCTTCCTTTAATGCCCTAGAAACAAAGAAATTGTAGAGGGAGAAAGCTGGACTGAAAAGGAGATATATTTCAAAGTTTCCAGTAAATTTTTTACATTTTATCCCAAATGTTAACAACTGTTTTTAGCCTGAAGTCATAAAGAAGAATCGCACCTTTGATTGGCTTTCACTTTGTCCACAAGCTGGCAATAGTATCCATCCCAATTCCCGTACGGGAAGACATCCACCTTATGACGTTCAAGTCACCAACCACCCCTCCCATTCCTAGCCCTGATGGGCTTTACCGGGAGGTCTTATTGACCCTCGAACTGATTAAGTATCACAGTTGTCAGCCTGGCATCATTTGAGATGCCCACCGATGCAAATGTCTCTGCAGACATTTACATCAGTGATTCTGACTTAGCCTTTGCCTTCGCTGTAGGCTTCTGTCGGACATCTTCTCTCTTCTTGTCCTACTCATTGCCTTCTCTAAACTAGCTAACCGAGTTTGTGGAAGCACAAACCCAGCGCCTAGTTCTCTATAATTTAATCAAGCTCTTGTGATTGTAAATGTCTCATTACTGTTATTGGAATTTAAATTATAACATACCAAAAGAATATGTAGCTTGCAACAACAGTAATTTACAACTAGTTCCATTATAAATCAGAATCGACCACATTAACTCAACTCGTGTACAATTTAGTAAAATAAACCCATCAATTTACTGCGTGACATTTACTTCTGCCTTCATCAAGATGGGCCTACACCTCACAGCTGCATAGACTACCAATGCCCTCCGCAGTGCAGTCCCTGTCCCGCCGACAGTGGTTGCTTGCCTAGATTGCCCTCGTCTGGATGCATGCCCTCACGGCTGCATGGTAACTGTGAGGTATAATGCAATCACCATCCAGATGACAGCGAAACTTTTGTTCTCAAATGATAAATTATTAAGACTTCGCAATAGAACCACATTCACAGTACGATGTTTCTGGAGAAAATCAATGAGCAATATGCCTTTTCAGTCTCAAAAGATGGTTGTAAGGATTTTTTCAGCCAACACATTTTCTCTTTCACAGGGCAAGGCTCTCAACTACTATGCCACTCCGTACTCATGAATTTTGACTCGAAAGTGTAGAAACTATTTAATGGAAAAAATTATTTCCCTCTTATCAAAATCAGATTTCTTTGGCAAATTTCCTATTAAGCCTGTTTCTGATTTTGGATCAAAAGTCTTGGAACCCATCTTGCACAGATTTTGTGGAATCCAAGGTTGCTCAGTGGTAACAAAGTGGCTATCGATGACCGATAGCCACTTTCATCAACCGAAAGGTGTTGTCGGTCTTCGATGAGGTCACGGATTGATCGAATGTTGCCAACATTCACTCTTATCCTTGATGCCCAACACGACTCATTTTCAAAAGCTTCATACCTTTCTTTAAATTTGCTAACTTAAGCATAGAGTCTGGTATATGACAGCATCATATTCCCAAACTGTAGTCAAAATTTTGATTAAAAAATTAAAGAAAGCAGACTATTTACAATTTCTTTGTTATGTATTGAGCTTCCTGAATAGTTCTGCACGAAACTGTAACATAAAATCTAGGCTATTACAAACTTTATTTTTGTTAGATGCCAAAAATGTTGAAGGAGGTGCATGAAACCAAACGATCAGACCGGTCAGTCTTTTCTTATTAATACAAAAATGAAAATGACAATTTTTTTGAGCCAAATAGTGATTGGTGATAAGACTTGGTTCTCTCACATCACTGCAGAAACCAAACACCAGTATATGGAACAACAACATACAACATGTTTGAAAAACAGGAATTCAAAATCACCAATTCAACATGAAAAATCATGTGCACTGTCTACTTGGAGTAAGAAAGAGGTTTTGTTGGTTGAGTACTTGCTAAGAGGTGGAACTATAAATGCTTTGCTGATGCGATTGTGATACTCTCAAAAAACTGCGCCGTGCAATTCAAAACAAGAGGATAGACGGTGCTCAGTTATCGGATTTTGTTGCTTCATGACAACTCTGCTGATGAAACTCAAAAGTCTGAATGAACAATTTGGCCTGAGGCCAGAGTGACTACAACTTGCCTATCTCAAGCAATCCCTACTGCTGAGCGTTACAGTAAATAATGCCAACATGAAGTATGTGTACAACATTGTTTATCTTCATTGGTGGTGCTGTTTTGATAATAAGATATGAAAAATGCCTTACTAGTAATGGAGATTATGTAAAAAACAATAGTTTTAAGTATGCTCTTTCAAGAAGTAAAAACTATTCTGTTGAAAAGTAGTGAATTTTTTAATAAAGCGGTTATTACATTACAGATACACCTCATATCTTATAACATTATTTAATGCGTTTGAATTGTAAATAATTAACATGTACTTTAATTGTGTCTATTTTCTAACAAATAACTTTTTTAATTAATAAAGATGGATGTGACCTTATATAATTCATTATACTGTATTGATCAGAATAAAAAATTTATTCATTTATATTATTAATATAAAATAATAAGTAATACAAACTCCATCTCTGGAAGCAATTTTCTTTTATAGTTGTCTTCTAGCGCTTGTAAATAAGAAGTTGTTAATGCTTTACCATTTATTTCCCAATCTCTTCCCCTCGCTTTTATCTTTTTCTGAATAACTGGAACCGGAGCATCCAGATATATTTGAAGATGGGGCCGCAACAATTCAGGAAAAATCTCGTTTCTGTATGTGTAATAGCCCTTCAGTGCTAAAATAAACAAAAACGTTTTCAATATGAAAGAAAATTTTTAAGTGTATAAAGGAAATTAAAAATGAAATTATCTCTGACATTGTAGCACAATGACAGATAATTGTAGCGCAATATCTTCTTTTTATTTCTCGCTATTCCTTCCTGTACTAAAGGTAAAAATAATCTAATGTAAGCTGAAAAAGGAATATATTGTGTGAAAATTTACACAGAATAAAACAATATTTGGATACATAATTGTCTGGCTATAACAGTGGCGTGGTTCAAAAGAAAGGGAGTATAAGTTATAAATAGCAATCAGCAAGACTGACTGGTTTGCGCATGTGCGGTAGCTTTAAGTGGTCTGTTGGGCACGTAACCACCACATTGCAGTCAGTTCACTGCAGTTTGCCTTTGTGAGACAGCGAGTTAAAATGAGTGGTGTAACAATTCCCACCCAGTTTTGAAATTTGATCAGCGATTAGATTTCTAAATGCAAGAAAATGCTGCTGGAATTCACAGTCAACTGTGAAAAACATATGGGCCTATTGTAACGAATGAAGGAAAGCTAAGGCGATGGTGTTTTCAATTTATGGAAGATCTTTCAAATGAATAGAGAAGTTTTTTTTTTTTTTTCACTGTTAAGTTATATCATCAGAGGATGAGATGAATGAATTGTAGCGTGAGTGAAAAATGCCATGCCTGACCGGGATTCGAACCCGGGACCTCCGGGATGAAAGGTCGAGACGCTACCACTCGTGCCACAGAGGCTGGCGAATAGAGAACTGGCAGGCCTAGTGTCTGGACTAATGATTTCCTTAAATGAATGCAAAAGCGAGGGAAAAATCATTGGTTTACGATTAGCAATCTTTCTTTTTGAGTTTCCAGAAGTTTCGAAATTGCACGCTGAGAATTGTGATCGACACTTTAGGCAATCGTATACTGTTTGTACGATGGGTGGCAAAATGTTGGACAAGTACTCACAACAGCATTTGTAGATACTTTTCTCGACCACTTTAACATTTCTAAACATTAATCTATACATTTTTTCTGTATCTTCATTGAAGACAAAACAATAATTTCATACATTAATGCCGAGACAAAACAACTATCCATGCAGTGGTATCATTCCAATCCACCTAAACAAAAAAATTCAAATAAGCCAGTCTCAAAGGAAAATTATGGTAATTGTATTCTGGGAGCATTATATTTTGATCGATTTCATAGAACTTGGAACATTTATCACACTACAAGTGTTGTAAACTGCATTGTGCCATTCAAAATCAATGATGGGGAATCGGTTTTGAATGGCACGATGCATTCCTGAGATCAGGAATTTTCCTCCTTCTTCTTGATAAAATGCATGTCCACACATGGCTGCAATCATAACAGAAACAATTAAAAAATTCAGATGAGAAATTTTTAATCATACCCCTTACAATCCTGATCTTACGCTCAGTCTATTCCTACACCTCAAAAACTGGTTTGTGTTTCAATGATTTGATGAAAGTGAAGAGATGAAAATGTCAGTGTGAAAATGGCTACAATACCAGGCAGCTGAATTTTATGCAGCGGATTTGAAAAAGCTTGTTTCAAGGTATCAAAAATGTTCAGAAGAAATTGCGATTTTGCAGAAAAATAAAGCCAAACCAATGACAAATTTGTCACTTTTTTCAACTCTACTCATTTTGCTATTAGTCTCTTACTTTTGAACTTACTTTCATAAATATAAAAAAATTATGATATATAAATGCAAACTTATTAGAAATAAAAAACACAGATGCACATAAAATAAAATAAAACAAATAAAATAAAAATGCCAGAAGTAATACGAAAAGAAATTAAATTGAATCCAGGAAAAATATTATAAAGGACTGTTATTGATTTCTGTTGAAGAGGTCATATGAAAACATATCATTCATTCTCATAATATCTGGAAACAATCTGTATAATAATTTATCTCTTAATTTGGGCTCCTAGAATTTCAGTACGGTTTTATTTCATTATTTGAACGAGGAATCAGCGCAAAGTTTTTTGCTAAACATAACTTGCTAATGGAGCATTTCAGTTATAAATTTTTTAATCTAATTTTCATTAATATATTGCATATTGATAAAGCTACAAAAAAATTTGCCATTTTTAATGAGATCCCGGGGTCAAATCCCAGTCATGGTATTTTTCATACGCTACAAATTTCCATTTCATAATACCGTGCAGAAGCTTAGAAGCATATGATAACCATAAAAAAAAAAAAAATAAAGGCTACAGATACCCATTTGGTTTTTGTTCCATAACAATAAGTTAAAGTTTCTTTGTGAAGCATGATGTTTTAAATTAATAAAAAAATCTGGGTTAATTTTAATTCATTCAATTGGTATAATTTGTTTCAGGTTCACAAAATATATTTAATTAATCCTTCTTTTCTTTTTATTCATTTACTCTTATTGTAACTTTTTAATTCTGTGGGTTACAAGTAAAAAAAAAAAAAAAAAATTATAAAATACATAATTTTACAAATTTTACAACAGATGCAGGGTGCTCTTGGAACATACTCTAATCTCCAGACCAACATTACCTGTACTTGTACAAGAAGATAAACATGAACTCCAATGAAACTCTTAAACAGACAAAATGATTGCTCTCTTTTCTATTTAGCTATGTGTGCACAACTATTTTCTTTACCATTCCTACCTAATTCATCAGTTTCAAACAGCATCACCAAATATAATATGGAAGAAATCTGTATCCACTTGTTCAGACAGCATTCATGAAAAGCTGCTACCTTTAATGAACTTCTGGACATATGGAATTAAACAATCTTATAACAGATTATTAAATCATACTTTTGTTCCAGCAAAAACATGAAAAGAATGCAGAAGTTGAATAATAAATCAGAACTATGTTGAAAGTGAATCCTGCGTTAAAAAAAGATAGAGAGATACTGTTATTTAGACGGTTCGAACATGTAACTTTAAAGAGTTAAGAAAAATTTCCTGAACCAGTTGTGACAGGGAAGAGGGTAAGGGATATATATGTGTATATATACACATATATAGGGAGGGATATATATATACACACACAAGAGATTAAAAAGGTGCTTACAAAAAATGTAATTATAACTTTTAGAGGCAATTACTTGACAATAGATTCTCAGAATGTATACATTCTCAAAATGTCATGAATGTAAATATGTTAACGTCACTGCCATGTTAAGAGTAACTCTTCCAAAGCCGACCCCAAGCCAAGGTTGAAAAAGGAGGAGGGTACATGGCTGGTTTTGAATCTTAGTGGGTGCACTGATATCTAGTAGGTGTATTTTTTAACTATCATTAAGTACTAAGAAGTGATAGAGTTCAGATTTAATCTCTATGTAACTGGCCTCTGTAAAAGATAGGTGAGGGTGAGTCTCCAGTGCCTTAAAACTGGAACTCTAGGCTAAGAGAAGGAAATCCCTGACAGATAAACTCTGATCCTCCAAATCAGGGTTTGGATGTAGTTTTTAACAACCTGACCCTGTAAAACAATGATTGTTATGAAACCGAAAGGTGTCTCAGTAAAGGATAGGAACTCTCACAAGAAATAAACTGGATATAAATAATGAAAAAAGGAAATCGGATAAATGCTGACACAGGAATAGGAATTTATGGTCGGGTATTTGAAACATGACTAATATGAACAGACTTGACATCACTGCTGATCTGTTGGAGAAGTACGGAATGGGATACTAACACTCCAGGAAAACAAATGGAAAGGAAATGAAATTATGAATTTGACAAATTACATTGTCTTCTATAGAGGACATGAGCACACAGTTTTGAGACTGGTTTTATGGTTGGAAATGTATATAATGATCGGGTATAAGAGTTCAGACCAGTGATTGAAAAATCTTGTGTGTTGAGATCTAAGGAGAGACTCTTTAACATACGTATGAGCGATTTGTGTACACACCCCTACCGATGATACTAAGGCTCTGACAAGGTCAAATTTTATGAGAAGTTTACAACAAGGCCCCTAAGAATGATGTGAAAATCATTCTAGGAGACTTTAGTGTTAAGTTGGGAAAAAAGCAATGTTATAGACCTAGTTGTTGGATTTCAGAGTTTGCAAGGATGCAATGAAAATGTATGGAGACTGGCTGATTTAACTGGTGGGAATGACATGATTATTGGTAGCACCTATTTTGATCATAAAGGCTTTGTTGCACTGGATGAACTGAAATCAGATGGATCATTTGTAATTGTAGATGTCACAGATCAGGAATAATGGATGATTAACAGTTTCTGAGGTGCAGATTTTGATAGTGACCATTCCTTGGTCACAGTAAGTCATAGTAAGATGCAAGCAGAGAATGAAAAATAAGGGGAAAATTTAGGGGAGTGAAGCAAAAGAAATTTGATAGTAGCCTACAACTCTGCCTAAAGGCAGCTTCGTCCAGGCCGGTATTCTGTTCCCTCATACTTGTGAGAACCTCCTCATCGGAGAGTGTCCTATCAATATCGTACACTATCATCCGCGGCCTCTGTGCACGCCTTTCATCACAGTCACTGGCAACTTTTTAGCAGCCGCAGTCTCTGAAATCACCCTCAATGTCTCTATCATCTGTGACAACAACTAGCCCCTTCTTAGTTTCCTTCACATTTCGGATCTTCAGACCCTTCTTACTCTCCGCCAGGGCGATCTGCAGCTCCTTATGCATCTGACTGCTGGTCGCAGTGGAGCCCTCCCCACCCTATTGACAAACGCCACTTCGGGTCGTCGAACATTGCTAGCCTCCCGCCCACGCCTCACCACCGGTCTTCTGGGCCGATGATACCAGTTATGTATTTACTGCTCACAATACCAGTTAAGGGTTAAATGTGTCCAAGATTAAAAACCAGAATGATGAACAAGCTGAATGATGCCAGGCAAGAAGGATTGTGTCTCTGTAAGACAAGCTGATGAAAGAAAATTAATATTTTAAAAAAAGGCTGATCTTATGTAACTTAAAAGAAAAACATAAATTAAAAATTGGTTTTTCAAAATTAAGCTTATTTAAGACCTAAATTTTGTGTTCTGGCTGGCGGGTTAGGTACATTTTGGTGTGTGTGTGTCACCCACCAAAATGTAGAACTTGTTATCTGCTCTATAAATGAAATTTGATTATAAAATTGTTCTTTCAACTGTGGTATGTGATGTAGAAAATGAAACGTGCATGCTGTCACAGTGGGAAAAATGTCCAGGCACTAATGAAGCATGAAGCACTCATTACTGCAAAAGAGCTGGGATGATTTTGAATCTGAAATTATCTTCAAATAAGTGGATTTCTGTTGATCGTTGTGAACTTGTTGGAGGGTCAATGTATTGTAATCGGAGACTTCTCTTAAAATTTTCCTTTTGTGATAAGAGGATAAAGTCCAGTCATTCCACTGGTCAAAAACTTATGCTGCAGTATATCCATTTCTCATATATTTAAAAAAAAAGAAGAAAATTACAAAATCAAAGCTACTGTGTGATTAGTGAGTATATGAAGCTCAATACTACATTACTGTTCTGCATACAAAAGAAAGTTATAAATAAAGTGTAAAGACTTACCACAAGTTAAACAATTTTTTTTTTCTGATGGCTCCTCAGCCCAGTAATAGAAACAAAAAAAATTTTTAATTTGTGCTACCATCAAGATTTTGAAAGAAGACAAACATTTTCAAAATCTTACGATTTGGCGGCCATTTTTTTTTTTTTTTTTTTTTTTTTTAATGAAGGACACTGTAACAGTTCAACATCTCTTAACTGTTTTGTTGTTATTTTGTTTAATAATAACTGTTTTGTTATTATTAAAACTGTTAATAATAACAGTTTTTATTAGTACTACTAGTACCTAAGAGTTAAAAGGTAATAAACAGGCCTGTTACTCTAAGCCCTTCATTATTTATTTTGAGCCCAAAATTTAAAAAAAAATTACAACATGTAAACCTAACTTCAGTAAACAGTACAATATTTGGTTATGTAACAAAATGAATTTGAGTACACTAGATGACGTCCCATCTTCACTCTTTTCAAAAAATTTTTTCAATTTTTTTGACCCTCTGTATGATGTAAAACAAGAATGCTACAGGCACATAAAAAAGTGATGAAAATGGGCTGTTTTTACCTGTTTTCAAGTTAAAAAATAATCTTTTACTGAAGAAAATTTTTTTTGGCCACTTCAAGGTTGGTAGTTATCATATACCAAATATCATCAAAATATCAAAAATAGTGATACACTGATCATTAATTGAATTAAAATGGAACACCCCTTCCAAAATGGAAGCTCATAAAGCGATTAATTCTTCATTGCTTCTTCTTTTCGATTAATGCAGCAGTTAATTAATTAAGTAAAAAGTGAAATTAATATAATTAGAAAAAAAAAAAAAACATGTATCTGAAGTTACCTTGCCTTGTGATGTAATTCTCTTTTTGCATAGCTTCTGCAAATACCAAATCGCTGTACACGCTACGAACCAACACAACACCTTGACCTTTAACATCATAATAAATAAATATGGTGTTAATTAAAGATGAAAGATCACAGATATGAAATTGAAGAACAAATTATTCATACACAAAGTGAATCAAAGTTATTGAAATTAATTATTTTATTTTAAAGGTTAATTTTTCTGACTTTTTTCAAATTACTTAAAATCAAATTGAATATTCATTTATCTATAGATATACCGGAATGGGATGTTTTGATTTTAATTAGGTTTGAGAAAAATTAATAAGATATTTTTCACCTTATTAAAGCTGAACAGTTTTACTGAATTTCTGATTTTTAACTTTTTTGAATGGTAACAGCACCTGTTTGTTCGACATAAAATTTCATAATAAAAATTAATCACCGTTATACTTAGATTAAAGTGATTAAAAAATATACAAGGTTCTCCTAAAATTTAAATCAAATTATTTATAAAAAAAAATAAATAAAATAAAAATTATTTAACAACAGCAATGAAAATAGTTTACAAAAAATCATTTATCTGAAAAAATTACTTGATTTTAGATTCTTACAATACTTCAATGCATTGCAGATTTATACTGTTCTCCATCAGTAGTTTGACTCATTGATCAGTGCTTCCCGTATAATTTGAGTGCTACTTCTTGAATTGTATTTTGCTACCTTAATATCTTGACTTTTTATTATATAAACAATAATTTTTTATACAGTTCTATAAGAAATAATGTAAATATGACAAGTCAGGCCAGCTACGAGTATTCTATTTCATCTCTTAGCTGTTCATCTTCCTCGAAAAAATAATTTAAAATATGTCAAACTGATAGCCAAAATGAGATACTGTCTCATCTTGTTGAAACTTGATGTTGTGGGAACATGTGCCAAAAAGATTTATAATTTCATAAATTATTTTTTCTTGAAGCGTAACTATATATTTAAATTTCTATTCATGATAATAATAATAGACATATAACTCATCCACCTAAAAATACTATCCTCAAACAATAACTCTATCTATGTTGCCTTGTAATACCACTATGGATTAGAATTGGACTGATAACTACATTTATGTCTGTTTACTTCATCATTTAATATGACAGTTGTCTAATTATTATATCTTATACAGTTTAAGTTCTGCATCAATATTGGCATCATAATTTCAAAGAATATGATTGAAATTGTGCTCATAAAACTATTGCTAAAAATGGTTTTTTAATAGTTTGAATTACTTTTCAGTATTCTACAGACTGAACTTTGTCTGATTCATGTCCTTTTTTTTTTTTGAGTTGAGTAATGGAAATTTTTAATAAACTTGGTGTATTTTTTTGGTTAAGTGACAACATGGGTTGTCATTTTCAAACTACTTATGGGTAAAATGTCATTAATAACAACACTGAGCTAACTACTTCTCGTTCTGAAAAGATATTGTCCGTGCAAATTTTCAACTACATGTAAAATTAAAAGTAATAAGTGTGTTTTTTCTTAACTATTGTAATAGCATTTTTTCTAATTATTAAATATTTGACAAAATTATGTAATGTCCATTACCTGTATTCATAAGATGTGCCAAGGCATCCAAATAGATTGATAATCTCAGTTTAAACATATTAAATTGAAAAATTGTTGTATTTAACTGAAATGGATCATGGCAGAAGCTTGCTTCATCAATTTTTTTCATTGATGTTGGCAACTGGGGGTTTAATGTACGTTCATCAAAACCATAAGAGTTTATGTATACCATGTCCATGTTGGCTCCAGGCATATAGACAAAATCTAAATCCTCTGCTAACTGTTTAGCAAACGCTCCCTTCCCAACAGCAATGGGACCATCAACGACAATGATCTTAGAGTTTTCATCAAGTCTATCACTAGTTCGATCAATCCAGCTTCTAAACATTGTATACTTCTTCTCTTTGTAAGGAAATGGAGGTTTTCTTTTATAGCTGGGATCTCTGTTGGCTTTGCTAGTGATAGATGCAGATGAAATATAACTAAGGTTTAATGGTGATAGTTTTCTTTTACCAAAACAAAGCACATTATTTTTACTGGTCCCTATGTTACGGGACCATAAAGCAAGAACATTAACTGACATTGTGAATATTAAAACAAGAATAAAATAATTACAATATCATAATATTAATACTACACTAAATCCACAGAGGTGAAACGTAACAGCTGATCATATGGAGGTTAAACTATCCTTTACCAACCCACCAGTACATTATTATTAGAACGGGTTTAATTTTGGAAATTAGCGATGGACCTATCTATTTCTAATTATTTAAATTAAGACGAAAAACCAAAACAATTTTTATGACCTATCTTCAGAAATTAAACACGTATTAGTTTCATTTATAAAACAATTTCTTAATAACTACTATAGATTGAAGTAAAATTTCTGCTTACGAACGTACTATAATTAAATTCCTAAGTCATCAGATGTAATCAAAATGATAGATTGAAAGATTATTTCAAGTATACATATAGGATGAGGGATACAATTTTTCGTTTTTTTTAGTGGTGGCTTTCTAGGTGCCAGCTGTCATGGCGTGTATTTATGTTTTGGTTTTTTATACGTGTTTTAATTTTGTTTCACATATGTGATATTGTATGTTTTCTACACATTCAGTATAAGGTAGATTAGTTATACAGTTGCTTTGTTTTTTATTTTTAAAGGCAGCTAGTAAAATTATGGTTATTTTCAGTCATTAGTGCAGCAGAGATTAAATTTTCCTTATATGGACATATTAAAGTTTACTTATGATTGAATAAAGCCGTCAAATAATTTTTCTTTAAGGATTCACGTTTCATGTAAGTATAAACCTTTCTATGGATGTAAGCACGTTTAAAATGCACAACATATTTGTGAGAAATTATTATTAAATAGAAAATTACGGTTATGCAGAGAATAATTTCGTTCTTTCATGAACGCAGATAAATGCGAAAGAAACTGTTAGAGGATTCTACCTGCAACATTCTTTTTATAGGTAGAACTTTATAATGTGGAGTTTGAAAATTAATTTCCTATTTGCCTGTACGTATTTATAAAATAAAACTGACGTTATTTCTTAACTGGAAATATTACTCGTCTAAAGAAACTGGTGATGATAGAAGCACTGAAGGTTAGAGTTTATTTATACCCATAATATTAACATCGTTACATTTTGTACATTTTTTAAGTTATACCATCATCATATGGATTTGTCATCAACTTAAGTTGCATTTCAGATAAATCCATAAAAGTTTCTTTTAGATTTTGGCACCATTGGTATTAATATATTCTTTTGTATAAAATAATATTTCCAACAAATTGTTGGTAAGTGGAATTATTATTCAAAAAAAGTTTCCCTTTATTTTTTTTATAGCTTACACACTTTCTCACTGGATTGTCCATATTTCAGAAGTTTTCACTGCCTTACTGATGCTAAATCTATCAGAAATATACATTGCTAAATGAATTAAGATACTAACTGTATTTTAATATAAATACAGGGTGATTTAGGAAGATAGGGCAATACATTGACAACTCATTCTAGAGGCTAAAAAAAAGAAAAAAGTTCATATAAACATAGTTCCTAAAACGCTTCGTTAGTGAGTTATACAGGGTGAAAGATTTTACCCGAGTTTCAGTTCCTCTTGGTAAATTAACGCTTTCTGAAATTCTGGGAAAGTCAAGTAAGGGGCAAATTCAGTTGTTTCTTATGGTTTTTGAGCTGGGAAATTGAAAAAAATAGGTCCCAGAACTGTATCACGCTTAGTTTCTAAGATATCCCATGTAAAACGCCAAAAATAGGGTCAAAAAATAGATTTTTTTTTTACATTTTATGTACAATAATGTTGTTAAGTTGGCAATAAATCATACATTTTCTAAACATAAATTGTAGAGAATTTAATTATAAGAAGATTGATGTAAATAATGTCAACAGAAAACAAATAAAATTTTAA
>JAAAKQ030128773.1:0-13560 GCA_010016005.3 Zanna intricata | reverse complement strand
CAATTCATTCATCTCATCCTCTGAAGATATAACTTAACGGTGGTTCCGGAGGTTAAAAAAAAAAAAAAAAAAAAAAATTTCTTTAAAGTACTCTCCTAGTTATCGGCTAAATTGTAAAATTATTGATCATAGTGGTAAATATTCCCAACTTTTTAATACGATAACCAAATTTAAAAACCGCCAAGAAATTTAAAAATTATTTTTAAGAGGTG
The DNA here is from genome assembly GCA_010016005.3 of Zanna intricata. Classification (NCBI taxonomy): domain Eukaryota; kingdom Metazoa; phylum Arthropoda; class Insecta; order Hemiptera; family Fulgoridae; genus Zanna; species Zanna intricata. Next base: position 13,348 of record JAAAKQ030128773.1, on the reverse strand, counting down.
ATATGAAGTAAAGATCACACCGTGTTAACCCTAAGGAGGGTAAGAATCACTTAAAATTATCCTTTATTATCTTGAAAATTGATCGCTTCCAGATAAATTCCATTTTTAATAATTCAAAGAATGTAAGACAATCCTCAAATTTTTTAAGGTTATTCCCTCTTCCCTCAAAGTCAGAATCAAAAATTAATTACAATATAATCGAGCGTAGACATCGATTCTAAACATAAGTGAAATGGATTGTACAGAGTTCGCTACAGGTGTGTGCTCAATTTTATAAATATAATGTTTTAATTTTTTAACCAAACTGTAGAATCCAATTGTATATGAATAACATACCGAAATTACTTTAATCATCAAGAATGGTTTCCTATCTCATCAGTAATAACAATAATATAACATTAAGAAAATAAAATAACAAAAGAGAAAGAAGAGACAGAACTAGATATTTATTTCGATTATTAAACGATCATCATCGATCTCATCAGTAGTTATAAAAGAATCTGAAAATATAAGTAAAACCAAATCATTTAAATAATAACAAAAAAAACCCTTTTGAATAAATAAAAAAAGATTACCTATTTTAAATAAAATAAAATTTAGAAAACTAAAAGATTCCTCTACCGGAAACGGTATCCTGAAGAATTTCACGCGATTTAACTTATATGAAAACAGAAAATTATTAAAAGAGGTATTCCTGTTAGAGTAATGTAATTCTTCATTAAGTACTATAATACTTCTGTCGCTCGTAGTACTATTAAAACTTAAGGATCTAAATTAAATAACGATTGGAGTAAATCCATAATTGGTGTGAAGCAGCACTTTTCAATAACGAAAACAGAATTTTAATTAAAATATGCGAAGTAACTACTACTTCACAGTTGGGAAACGCTTTAAATACCGCAGTAAAGTATTAGTTTAAAGATAGTAAAGTTAGGAAAAACAGTTCTTTAAGTATCTTGAAAATTTGGTTTTCTGATAGTAAATTTTAGTTCACAACTTACGAACAACATAAGTATTTATCGGCAATTTATATTTGGTTTTGTGTGTCGGTATTCTGTGTAAATTCGACTCTAATTACCGATAAAAATCATCTTGCGTTACTTTTTATTTACTTAATTAACAAAGTCGTTTGTGGAAAAAACCCATTGAAATGAATCGATCTAAATACACTAAATATAGTTTGTTATAACTAATCAAAGTTACAACATTTACTTTCAAATCTATAGATACACACCTTAATTAAGGATATAAATAGTTTATTTCAATGTCATGATGTTTATAATAACCAGTAAAGATATTCAAAAAGATCGTGTTAATAAATGTGATTAATAAAATATGTCGGGTATTTTGTTGAATTAATTTAACGTTATTGATTTTTCTATTTTATTAGCCCGTTTCGGTAAATTAGGTAAGTAAAATCATTGATATAAATAATCAATTTTTTTTTTAATATATATAAATTTAACACGATTTTGTATCTCCGATATTAAATTTTATTTGTTTTAAGTTAGGTTATTCCTTCCCACATAGAGATTAATCATAGAAAATAATGCGTACCCTTAATAATAGGGAGTGTAACTTTTTATTTTCCAAAAAAATTTAAAGATATTGGTTTAAGTTCTAAAAAAATTCAGAATTTGAAGTATCTCGCAACTATTCTATGAATATAAATAATTGTTGTACTCTCGTTAATCACTCCTTGTTATCGGTAGAGAATATTTTTGGCTTCACAAGGATTGGACAATCAACAGTTCCAAAAATTCCGTAACGAATCATTGCCAGACTGTCCGATATTAAAAAAAAAAAAAAAACTCCACAGTTTTACAGTACAAAAATTCTAGTATGTTTTAGTATTATTTTAAATTTCAGTATTCTAAATAAGATGTCACAAAATTTTATCAGTGGATTTCGAATACATATGATCTACAATGATAAAAAATAGTATTGAAGGTTAAAAGGTACTAGAAAACGTTTAAAAGAATTATGTTCTTTCTCGCATTACATCGCTGGAAATAACGGGTGTTTCAAAAAGAACGCAACCCTAAGATTAAGAAGGTAGAATTCACACATAGGTAAATTTTATATCTCCCTACATGTCAGTTTGCAACAATGTACTCAAGGTTAGCAGCTTGTAACCGTTAAAGTGTCCTTCTTATGCACTAGTGCTATACCAATTAAATTCGTTTCTATTGTGTTAACTACGTCGTTTTTCAAGGATAAACCTGTGTTTATTATTGAGACTTATTGCTCGTATAAATCTTATGAACAAATGAAAGACGAGTTTCGGATAAAATTTCCCAATTCATCAATTCCTAATAAGTCGGCAGCATCGGGTTTGATTAAATTTCCTAAGACGGGGAGTGTACACGATCGGAAAAGTACAGATCGACCATCACTGTTAATAGTAGAAGCTCTGGAGGATGTGAAAGAACCCGCTCGCCCAGAAATTCTCTCAGAAAGTTATCTTCATGGGGTGGCCTTTTATTATTTACAGCTTTGAGGACTACTAAAAAATTACAGTCGCATCGGTGTCGTTCAAGAACTGAAATAAATAGTCCACGGAAAACGTTTACAGTATTGTCATCTGTTTGATGACAATACTGTACTCTTGTTGATGACAACGGTATTGAAATTTTGGATCGTGTTTATTTCAGCGAAGAGGCATGGTTTTATTGGGATGGCTAAATTAACGGCCAAAACTACCGAATATGGAGCACTGAAAATCCTCATGCATTTCACGAACGACCATTACACGCACGTAAAATTGGTGTTGGTGTGCGATCTCCCGGCGTCATGTAATAAGGCCATTATTTTTTGACAAAGTTGTAGACGGTGTGGTTTATCGAAATTTAATTCAACAGTTTATTGCGATGTTAGGTTTACACCAAGAAAAATGTCCAGCAGGATAACGCAACGTGTCATATTGCTAATGAAACGCTGGATATATACGGGAATTTTTTGGCCATCGTTTGTTATCAAATGGGTTGCGGCCTCCAAGATCCCCAGATCTTTTCCTTTGGGGGTATTTAAAAGTTTAATTTTTAAAAACAATATTCATACCCTTGAAGAATTGAAGGCTATCATTGAAAGTGAGGCTTTCAAGCATATTACGAAAAGTGGCAGCAAATTTTATGAAACGTGTACGAACCTGCATCGGAATCACTGAAAATCATTTTGAACATCTGTTGTAAAGTTATTAAAATTAATTTGAATATTCTTGTATAAGTATTTTATTATCATCAGTATTTTGGTTATAAATTAACTTTGTCAAACAAAGAGGTTGCGTCCTTTTTGAAATACCCGTTTTTTATTGGAAGTATCATATTGTTCATGTAAGCATGTCATATTACGAGTAGTTATGAAGTGTATTACTCGGTGCGTTATTTTTTTAAACTAATTTTTCTTTTCTTATTTTTGCTTACATAGTTGGCACATTACGTAGGACTGAAATATATACCATTTTATATTAAAAGTATGGTAGGAAATAATTATTCATTAACTAAACTTTCCGAAACATGCATTTACTTGAAAAATAATTTAATTAGCTAAACGTTTTTTCCCCACTTTCTATTTTATCCAGTAGTAATCGATTGCTGTAGCTGTTATTATATAAGTAACTTTTGTACTTATTGAAGATAAATTTATAATAATTTTTATATATTTCCTTTTTTATGATTATATAAATATGTGAAGTGTAGTTCACTCATTGTACGTTGAAACAAAACATGCGGAACAATCTTGTAAGTTCTAATCTAACACCATAGATATTGTGCACGAAATGCTTGGTCCAGCCTTTATATTGCTCCGTAAGTTCTCATAAAGACAGATATTTGTGCGTTTTGTTCTACCTACCCGTTTATTGTTCGCTTGCAGTGATCTCTTTGTATAATCCATTTCACTCATGTTTGGAATCTATATAAACTGCTCTTTTTAATGCTAAGTCGGATCGGTTACCGTTCGTACCGCAGTAGATAATTTACCTACACGACCAAGCGTTAGCAGCTATAAGAAAAATAAAGATAACTCGCTTAATAATGGGAAGTTTTTGATTATATGTTAATTGCATATATAATTTAATATTTTGATGTGCTGTACTAATCAATTTCGGTGAGCTTAGGCCACAGTCGACCGATAATTAAATAGTTTTTACTTCGATTCCAAACGTAAGGGGAATGGTCTTTAGTGTAAACTTAAAGAGAAATGATAATTTAGTGCACTTCATGGCTTTTAACTTGAAGATACACGTGAAGATAATTCATCTTAAGAGATTAGCGATTGTAGGTTGTTGTTGGAAAAACACTTGAAAATACTTAAAGTGACATCCGATCAAGAAATTACTTTTTAAAATGACACTTTAAATATATTCGGTAGCCGTTGATAAATGTTGATTAACCTCTCCCACTTGTTGAAAAAAAATAAAAGATTCAGTTCAGTAGGTTTCTATTAACACTAAAAAAGTAGCACATTTTATAAAACTCATATCGTTAGGGGTAGAACTGTACAGTAGGGCTGTAAATCTTCACTACGACTGTTTCATTAAAGAACTTTTTCCAGTCTTCGTTTTCTCTTGATCATTTATCTTCCGAATTCACTAAACTTTCGTCCGACTTATTTTCTTATCAATTCGGATAACCATATTTGAACCGATTAACTTATTTCCTCGAGAACGGAAATAACCAGTTTAGTTTCTTTTAAATTTCTTTCAACTTCTGAACTCTTTGCAAAACAATGTTTAAACTTTACTATTATACTATAATTATGTATTTATAACAATATCTTTTCTACTGAACATTTTTTTTGTCGTAACTTGCATGAGCTGCTTACTTAAAGTCAGTTTATAAAAAACTTTTAATAAGATTTGAGTACTTTATTTCTTTAGTAACGTTTGAAAAGTACCTAACCTTTATATTACAGTATTTGTGATTAATCCAGAAATTAATAAAGTGTAAAAGGAATTTCATTTTATTTTACGCACTATAGTACTATAGAAACTGGTTCCTTTTAGGTGAAAAGGAACCAGTTTCTTTAAACCGTTTTAAAATAGCATTCACTATCCCTAGTCCAACACCACACTTAGAAGCTATTTGTCGTTGTGGCATACTGGTATGTTCAGAAAGAGAAAAAAACAAATTTTCGAATGCTTTCTTGGAGTTATGTCATTATATATTCAAGACACAGATTAAACAAAATACGAACATATAATTTTGTAATAAAAAATTAAATAAACATTCACAAAACACTGTTTATAACATGAAAATGTCTAAATAACCAGAGAATAATAACCTCACATTACACATACAACTTAAAGAGTAGGTATGGTCAATAATTCCGTTATAGTTGTCACATGTTCCACTGAAATCTTTTCAACTAGCTACCAATTTAAATCGATTTAAATCCACAACATAGAAGTAAACAAAAAATTCCGTGTGTTCGGATTGATTCGCACACTACTATAATGGAAAGTAGAAAAAGGTGAATTTCATGATTTTATTAACGATGTATGTAATATTTCGATTTACAGTATGAGGAAATCAGAATTTTATCTAAATTTGATTCAGTCACTTTCGGTATAATTTATGGAAACAGTCGATCTATTATAATTGACTGATTTTTTATCATCCACTCCTGTTTTCCTTTATCCTTCAACCTTTCATCTCTGTTATGACTTCTGCGATTGTAGGTTTGACCCTGTTTGATTTTCCTTTTCGAGTGAGGAGTTCAAGACCTGAATAATCAGTTCATCTTCGGTATCTGTTGTAGAGGGGTTCCTGCGAGCCTACTCGTTAAAACTTGTTTTCTGTCTAGCGGCTGCATAAACCGGCCTCCGTGGCGCGACTGGTTGCGTCTCGGCTTTTCATCCGGAGATCCCGGGCATAGCATGGCATTTTCAAACGCTACAAAAATTGTCATTCATCTCTTCATCTAGTGCAATACCTAAAGGTGGTCCAAGAGGTTAAAAAAAAAAAATAAGAAGCGGCTGCATAATATACCTAAAGGCTGAAATACCTATCGTTAAGCCCCATATTTATATATATGTAATATATATATATATATATTTATATAAGCCAACCGGGCTGGTCTAGTGATTAACACGACTTCGCAAATCAGATGATTTCGAAGTCGAGAGTTCCATAGTTCAAATCCTTGTAATGGGAGTAAATACGGATTTGAATACTAGATCGTGGATATCGGTGTTCTTTGGTGGTTGGGTTTCAATAACCACATTTTTCAGGAGTGGTCGGCCTGAGATTGTACAAGACTACACTTCATTCACATTCATACCAATTATCCTCTGAGGTAATACCTTACGGTATTTCCGGAGGCTAAACAGAAAAAGAGAGTGAGGGGGGCGCTTCTTTATATAGCCGGGACTCCTACATAATCGATGACAGCCGTCAACGTTTTGTCGTGTGGTCTCAGTTATTAGTATCGTATATGCAGATTCTATTAAAATATAAAGCAAATATCAGACAAAATTTCGATGTAATATTTCTAACTGTAATCTTACTCGGCTACAGTTATTTAAAAAAAATAAAAAATTGGAACGTACATACATAAAAGATAAAACATTTGTTGTATCAGTAATTTTTTTTTTTTTTTTTAATTTTTCTTTTTTCTTGCGTGGTTCTACTAAAATAGTTGAACCTTTTTAATATGGTTTCCTGTAGATAATTACGAGTATTATGATTGGTATAGAATACGAAAATTTTACCTGTTAAGATCCAACTTAATCTATAAAATGCTTACATATTACAAATTTATTCCATAAATTCTTTCTTCATTAAGAAAATCAGTTAATTTTAGTCGATTTTTATGTTTTCAACTATCTTTAATTTTTGAAGAATTATCTTGTAATATCTTATCTTTTGAATTATTTCTTACCATATTTAAAGTTAAAATAAAAAAATAAAGTCTGTATTTTATCATAAAATATTAAATTGAAAATCTTCGTACCAAAAAAACGTGAACTAATGTTAATTTAATTAAGTAAACGTTTCGTCCATGTAAGACGATCGAACATGGACAAAATAAAATTAAGAATAAAGATTCAGATTTTTCATAAAGATGTTTATCATAAAGAAATCGGTGTTAATAGAGAATTTAAATTTTATTGTGCGAAAAATATAATATGATTATTTTTTTTTAATCTATTAATTCTATTTATAAACCGAAAATTTCTAAGAAAGAAAATTCCTTTCGGCACGCCAGAAGGCAGAGGTAGATTTTCACCGGTGCTAAGTAGGGGATAAGAAAGATTTCTACCTTAAACTAAAGAAAAACTTCGAATATACTCAATACGAAAATACTCAATGTGAAAAAAGTTTCACATGTTTGCTGATTACAATCTTCTTACAATTCCGGCAACATTTTGGTCATCCTTTGCCGTAAGGGGTTGGTCATTGTTGTTTCAGACAAAATTTTTAGGTAATATTTAGTGGACTAACGACCACTTCTAAACCGATTCGATACTAGGACTATTAAGGGAAGTATGACTTTTTTTTTGTTTTCAAAACCGTATTTTTTTCCACCCCCTTGGTCAATGGTTGGTGATATCAAAAAACTTCACTTAGATAAATTTTAGGCCCTTACCCAAAGAATAATAAGAACTTTAAACGATACATTACTTAATAAGAAAGTTAAAACGATAAATTCCCCCCCCCCCCTATTTCCACTCCCAAGGTCCGATTTCTCCCATTAACAAACTCGACCGAGATTTTGGGTCGTTAAATTTTATGTATCAGTTAGAAAGTAATTGGCGCAAAATTACGGCAGTTATCATGTCCACAAGAAAGTGAAATATACATATATACTTTTAAACTGATGATGATTTTGGGGTCTGAGGAATTGAAACGCGAATATATGTCGAAATTTTCCGAAAGTCAAATCATAGTACCCATTACAATAGGTAGCTCTGTTATGCAATTTACCTAATAGGATTAAGACTAAAGTGTTTATTTCTGTTATAAATAACTGAAAAAATATAATTTCTGTTAAAATGTGATTTAAATAATAATTTATGTCTCCTCCGTAATAGACAAGAAATATCGGATGTTTCCTTTCGATGTACCGATTTAACAGCCTAAATTCGAAACGGTTAATTTTTCATTTACATTCACAGTTAACACATTTATTCATGTTTCATCGTTTTGGAAGAATGTGGTGATTTAAAAAAAGTAACAACATAAATCGTTAAGTTGCGATAACTTAATTGCAACAAAATGGGTTGTTTCTTTCTTCAATATATTATGTTACAAATTCGTAATTTGATGAATAATATTTATATAATGAGAATTTATGTTTTGTCATTGATTTAGCCTTCCACTATTATTATCTTTTATTAGTAAACATCACAGTCATGTTTTTAATGTTTTTTTTATGAGTAATTTTCCTATTAGTATCGTGCTAGTTTTAGCTACACTATTATTGTTTTATTTTTTTATTTTATATTTACGATATCGTTATGTGCTTGGTACCGTTGAGGCGTTAAAATATGTTATGTTTAGGAAAACGGGAAACTAATGAAAGTTGGATAAACAATTGAAGTTTTTCAAAGGTTAATTTACATTTGTGTTTCGATTAATTCATTTGTATTAAATTTGTTGGTTTTTTTTAAAAAACCAACAATTAAATGTTTGGATTTTTTTAAAAAAACCAACAAATTTAATACAAATCGAATTTTCATATAAGTATATGAAAATGTTTCTTTACAAATTTTGCGGATGAAATAATTTACACAAAAACTATTATTTCCTTTTTTGAATGCGATTTAATCCTTTACTATTTTTTTTAACGTTTTTTTTATTAAATTTTTTAAACTTTTCCTACAAATTGGTATTTTACTGCCGGCCTCCGTAGCCGAGTGGTAGCGTCTCGGCTTTTTATCCGGAGGTCCCGGGTTCGAATCCCGGTCAGGCATGGCATTTTTTCACACACTACAATTCGTTCATCTCATCCTCTGAAGATATATTTTACTGAAAAAGTTTATTCGGTTCTTGGTTTAAGTAGATAATGATTTTTTTTTAGCAGAATTTTTTTTTAAGCTTGTGGTTGTTAAAATTGTAAAAAATTTTTGTGGTAAAATTTTATATGAAATCTTTTATATAAGAATTTCACTTTACTTAGATTAGATCTTTGTTTACATGTTTAGCAAACGGGCCATTTGAATATTATTTCAATTAAAATCATTACTTCAGTTTTTTTTTTTTTTTTTTTAGCCTCCGGAACTACTGTTAAGTTATTACTTCAGAGGATGATGTGTAAGTCTTGTACAACCTCAGGTCGACCACTCCTATTCAAATCCGTATAAAAATAACTACCTTTACTAGGATTTGAACCTTAGAACTATCAACTTCGAAATCAGCTGATTTGCGATGTCGCGCTAACCACTAGACCAGTCCGGTGGGCTATCATCATTACTTCAGTTATTTTTACCCAACAATACTCTTATGATTCTCTATCGACGGCTACGCTGTACCAGACGTAATTAATTCATCCATTCGTAAATTTCAATTTCATTGAACCGAGTAATGAATAAACTTAAATTAACCCGCACGCGTAGACCTTCACTTTTTATAACAGATTAAAACTATCTACCGTTAAGTATTAGGGAAAATTTATTATTATGGCATAAACTGATGGTATTAGAAATACATTTATATTTACCTCACAGTATTTAATTTTTTTTTCTTCTAATTAAAGTGCACAAATAAACATCCTTCCTGTATTCTTTAACAGAAACAATTAAAAGTAACTTTTTTTAAAGAGTAAAATATTTACTTATCCATAGCTACGACGATTCGTTGAAAAAAATAAGGAGATAATTCAGTTACCAATATGAGTGTTGGCACAACGGTAAGAAGTCTTAATTGTATCGGATATAATAGAGAGTGGTTAAAAGTGTTACATTTATCTAATGGACACACGATTTAACCGATATCACGGTTAGACGCATTGAAATAGAAAAAAACGGTGGTTCCGACTGGTTTTTATGGCAAAATGTGTGTTATTTTACATCCCAATAATATCTAGGGTTCAGTTCCATATCATACGTAAAATTCGCGTTCATAATGATTTAGTCGTCGCATCACCTTTCCTCGATTTGTGCGGAATGCGGAATGTATCGATTGTATTCCCGTTTTAAATGTTAGTTAAATGGCATTTCTTTTTCTTTTTTTTAGTTTTTCTTATTTATTTTTTTATTGATTTACTAGTTTCATATAGTAATGATATACAAAAAATTTCTTACAAATTGGTGCATGTAATAAGTCTTATATATTCAATTTTTATGAGGTATATTAAATAATTATAATTAATATAATGACATTCTATTTCTAAAATAAAGGTAAATTTTATGATAGTGTATAAAATAATATTTTATTATAATCTTTGACAAATTAATTTCGTTGTACGTACAAGCGCTCTGTTACTTTTACCTTTTTTTGTTGTTGAAAAGGTTTATTTAATTTTCATATCAGAAGTTTAAAACAGCTTTTAAATTTTTGTATTAATTGTTTTAACTTCGAAAAGTGTTTAAATTGAGAAATTAGTTTTTTTTTTTTTAACTAAAAATTTTAGCGTATGAATTACAAGGAGACATTGAGCTATTAATTCATATATTTTCAACGCTCCATTATTCTAATGTTATAATAATGCTGTGATTGTAATGCGTAATAATAAATTAAGTTGCTAATTATTAATGCATGATTCAAAGTGTTATGATTTTTTTTGTTTTGTTTTATTATTGTATAATTTGTTTTCTTCAGGCATCTTTTAGTTGTAGTAAATGACAATATGATGTTATATTAAAAGAGACTGATTTAAAACACCCACCGGGTTGATCTAGTGTTGAACTCGTTATCGCAAATCGGCTGATTTTCAAGTCGAGAATTCTAAGGTTCAAATCCTACTAAAGGCATTACTTTTATACGTATTTCAATATTAGATCGTGAATACCGGTGTTCTTTGGCGATTGGATTTCAGTTAACCACATATCTCAGGAACGGTCGACTGGAGATTGTACAAGACTAACTTCATTTACATTCATACAACTCATCCTCATTCATTCATACACTGTGTGGAACCACTAAAGTGGTTTTGGAGGCTAAACAGAAAAAAGAGATACTGATTTGCAAACTGTATGAATTAATGTTGTTATTATTTGTAAAAATACTTTTTCTTTCGTTCTTGTGTTATAGTTCTTACTTTTATTTTTAGTTATTAAAATAAATTATTTACAATCTTCTGACTTATCTCACCTATATTTTTCGGATCGGTTCCATTTTACGAGTAGAATTTTTTAAGTATTAATATGTAAATATTGATAAAAGTATTTTATAAGTGGTATTGATTCCTAATTCTAAACGATTTAAAGATAAATTGCATCCTTATTTTCAAAGTGTTTAATACTCATAACTTTTATTCCCATACTAAACTCATAAATTTATTAGTTTGCTTTTATGAAGCGAACGGTTAAAATTTAAAATAAAATTTAATAAAGGAAAATCAACTCTTTATTATTATTATTGTCTTAACTCTTTATCGAAAATTCAAAATTGTTCTTTTTACTAAAAACAAAATATTACAGAAGATCATTTTTTAATTCTTAAAATAAATAAATAAAACAAAAAATAATGAAATTTGGGTGAGAGCAGGTTAACGAGGAATTATAAATAAAGATAGAGAAACACAACGCATCAAAATTGCAGAATATGTAGTAAAATTATAATTTACAATCGAAGTAAGATGTAAAAAACAGACTGGCATTAGCAAAAATTCTTTCATCGGAGTAATTCTACCGGCATTAGATAAAACAAATTAAATAAGAAAAAATCTTGAAAATATTTGGATAAGCACTTTACGATAATGAAACTCTTACTAAAGGATAAACTGAAAAGACTAGAGATCTTTGAAAATTATATAGGTAGATAAAGTATCAAATTAAGTGGAATCGTATGAAGAGCCTGATTACTCGGCGGTTCATTAATCATCCATTTTTAATTCATTTGGTTTTAGAGGGATGTGTAAAGAATAAAAATTATTGAGGAAGGCAAATGTTGGAACTTATAAAACACGTAAACTAAAGGTATATAATCTTGTCGATAAAAATACAAGGGAAATAAGAAAAAAAAAAATTCTTGTAGAAGAAAGCTGCAGTCGAGCTCATAAAATCATTTAGAAAACGAATATTTTACAGTTATTAAATAAACAGACTTTATTTTATAGAGTTTATTTTTATTTTTTTAAATATTTTCGTAAAAAAAAATGTCATTAAAGAAGCGTGATAAAACGACATACATAAAACCTCCGTTAACTGAAACCTGGTTTCACCGGTCGACCTTATAACCGTGATGAGTAAAATATATTCCACAGCAAATTAAAATTAAAAATTTAATTAAAATAGTTTTTTAAAAATGTGTCTGGTAACTCAATGAAGAAATATCTGTATGTACATTTAAAACACAATGCTAATTCTTTTTCCATCTCGTTAGAGAATTCTTTTCGTTCATTGACGAGCTTAATTATTGTTTTTATCTACAATTATCTCCTTATATTTAGTTTTTAAATTGATTTCTTAGCTTTTTGAAAGCAGTTCGTAATGTCTATGCGAGGTCATATTTATAAAACCTTTTTTCTACTTAACGAAAAACTCCGCGTATCAGTTCGATCCGTTTTGGAATTACCCACTGACGCCCGATCTTGGATATTTCTTACAACAACAAAAACTGATATTATTAGAATATTGGGATTTTTATATCTGTTGGTATGCGTTTATGTCTATTCTTGCTGTTAATTATTATATTTTTTTATATGAACTTAAAATAAAAAAAATTAATCTTTCCAGTATTTTATGAAGAATACAAACAAATTTTATTTTCATGCTTTTAGCAGTATCTTTCGATTTTAATCATATTTTTAAAAAAACTTTTCATATATTTCCTCTTTTATATAGGGAATCGGTTAGGAAATAATTTCTCTTCCTTTTAAATATACAATTGATTATTAATATAACAAAAAATGTTTATTGACGTATTATCCAAAATTTTGTTTATATTTTGACAAAGATTTTACTGAAAAAAAAACCTTAAGAGTTTTAAACACAAACTATACAGATTTTCTAGATTCTTTAGCCAAAGTTGGAAAAATTTTAATTTTTAAACAATTGTTAAAAAATACACTTTTGTTTTTTTATCACTCTGAAACTTAAATTGTGATTTTAAACAGCCAAGCATTTTTATAAACTGTGTATATACGAAAGAAAGTAATGAAATGTGGTAGAAATAATGTAGATGGACCACTGAATATAAAAATAGGAAGAGAAAAGATTACGGAGGTAGAAGAATTTTGTTAT
>JAAAKQ030128762.1:0-13561 GCA_010016005.3 Zanna intricata | reverse complement strand
AAAAAAAAAAAAAAAAAAAAAAAAAAAAAAAAAAAAAAAAAAAAAAAAAAAAAAAAAAAAAAAAAAAAAAGATTTTATAATATATATTACTATTTTATAACAGTACTAATGTAAACAAATATGCTGAACTTGAATTATGCAATTATGAATATGTATCATAATACTTTCCTCAGAGCTACCATCCATACACATTTTGATGTAAAAAAAAAGAAAAAAAAAAAAAACAATATTTCCAAGTAATACTTGTACAATAAAAAATCTGTAATTTTTTTTTAATGACAATGTAATATAGTTAGTGTTCTCACTTTAACTAAGCAAAACAATAAAACTAGTGTGAAGCTACAAAATAAGTCACCCTCAGTGTGTATAATATCACTTAACAATTGCTAATCAAAAAATCAGCAGCAAGAGTGTCTCAACAGGTAGGAAAGGATGATCATTTCATGTTTTCTACTTAATTATGCAAATATGGAAGAGATCTTTTTTTTATCACAAATTTATTAAATGCAAACATATTTCCCAGTTAACCGATTCACTATTGAAATTTGGATAAGTATTGTTTTCTCTGACCTTTAAAAGTTGGATAATTTGGTCTTATTTTTCTAATTTCCCATACTAATCATAACCATTCACTGGGATTTTTCAATCTTCTACGAGCAAATAAACATATATGTAACAATGTTTCTAATATCTGACTTTTACATAATAAAAAGTTTTTATTTTAGTAATTCTATATATTTTTTCATTAGTAATAATCATTAAATACAGAAATTTAGAAATAAATTACAATGAATTATAATGCAATTCTAAATTTGATATTGTCTCTGAAAAAAAAAAAAAATGGGTTATGGTAATAAACCAACATAAATAGTTATAAGCTTAATATGATTGGTATCAAAATAAGGTATTCCTTCTTGTTAATGTTGAAAATTAAATGCCTTAAAGCATCCTAAATTCATTCATTACCGATTAGTGATCATTATACTTTATTTAAAAAAAAATATATTAATTAAAGCTGTATTATCATATGTTGACAATAATATTTATTATGAATATAATTATAAAATTAATAATACAATTGGACTGGTAAGCAGGTACAGTGTATGTTAGTAGAATTGAGTACTGCAGACTATAAATATCAGTAATGGATACGATTTAGTTACAATTCATGGTGCAATCATCTACATCTACAAATACAGCAATACTTCCCTGCCTTATGCACACTGTTTTTAATAAAATATTATCTTACCTTAGAGATATACTTAAGTTTATAGTCAGCAATGAACATATAATCAATCAGGTTAAGCTATCAGGATCTCCTGAGGAGCTTAAATAGTTTTCCTTCTATAGTTTGATCATCTCTTCTTTCTAAACTTGTGAACTTCCTCAACTTTTTATTTCTTTTTCCATAGAGAATGGGAATCACATCGAGTCAGTCTGGAAAGCTATGGGAAGCAGTAGCTGGCAGAATGGCTGCTTCTTTATTACAGTTTGATGGGGATGGAGATCTGCGTATGTGATAGTCCAGTGAATCCATTTCTGAAGTGGATGGCACACAAAGGATTAAAATAGTGGTTGAGATACCTCCTATTGGATAAACCCAGGTTTTCTATCCTTCAGTGATCAAAATCTAATATAATCTATTTTACAACAAAATTTACAAAAAAAATGTTGCAACTCTCCAAAAAAAAAAAAAAAAAAAAAAAAAAATATATATATAATGCTGAAAAATAGAATTAACATAACCTTTCAGGCAGTCAAAACAATGTTAATTAAGCATATAATCTCAATAGGTCTAGAACTTTGAACAAAACATAAAGAAGACTCAAAATTATTAAATATAATAACATATACGTGTTGTGTACAACCGTGCGTTTTGCTCATGAGCTAACAGACATCTTCAGCATGAATATGTTTCACAGGCTAAAGAGAATAAGTTAAGTGAAAAGTTAAATCAAGAAAAATTAATTTTTTTAAATTTTCTACCAGACATGTCAAATGAAAATCTGTTATGGACCTTTTTTGTAATATAACAACAATGAGAAGGCTTGATACTCTTTATATAAATGAGCCTAATAAACATTATAAATATATAATTTATTATATTTATAAATTTAAACAAAAGTATGAAGTGATGAACCACCATATTATATTTGAAAAAGATGTTTTAGTTAAACACATAGTGAGTTGAAGCAGCTGGGAACAATGATCACAAACATAAAATGTGTGACATTTTAAATTTACATTATTTCAGTAATGGCAATGAAGTTGTGCTGTTATTACAAATTTTGTGGTAATTAGTGTGTTTATGTTTACTAATTTTCTAAGTTTTTATTTTTTATATTTTTTGTTATTTGTTTGTAATCTTACAACTGTGTACCGACTGATAATGCGGTATCCCACGAAAGTTGACTATTGGTATTAGTTATTTTAGGGTTTTCTGTTACTGTGTTTTGGTGATTAAGTTATTAATTTTTTTAATGTACACAGTAGGTCTGAAAAGTTCCCAAACTAAATTTCTGTAGTACAAGCAGCACTACCTCTTGGACAATCAAGGAACTATATAGTACAAAGTCTGACGAGTGCGTGTAAAAAATTTCATCTTGTTTCATCACTCCAGTTTCAAGTTATATTCGGCCATGTACATTGTGTTCATGTGACCTTGTGCGAGCTTATGACATGGAACAGAGAAGTGGAATAAAATGCTGTGTGTTTGACAACAAAAGTCTTTTGTTGAAACTTATTCTATGTTAGAGCAAACATTTGGTGATGAAGCCGCAACTCATACTATAACATAAATGTGGTGAAAGTGGTTTAAAGACAGTACAGTCTTTGGATGACGATGAACAAAGTGGGAGACTAGGTCAACAGCTCTTCATGAAGAAAAAATTGTGAAAGAGTGTGTTCTTCTGCTCGAACAACCTCATCTTAGCCTTTGGGCCATAGCAGAAGAGCTAAACATTGGAAAAAATGTGGTACGTACAATTCTAACAGAAAAAATGAACCACCAAAAGGTATATTCTTATTTCGTTCTAAAATTCTTGACTGAAGAAAAAAACAGATGCGTCTTTATTGTGCTCAAGACTTCGCTGAAACTGCCGACAGCAACCCTAATTTTTTGCAAACAATTTTAACTGGGGATGAAAGCTGGTGCTTAATGTATGATCCGCAAATGATGCATCAATCTGCTGCTTGGTTGAGTCCTGGAGCACAAAGACTGCCAAAAGTCAGGCAGCAAAAATCAAGAGTGAAAACGATGTTGACTACATTCTTCGACTCAAAGGGCCTAATTCATCATGAATTTGTCCCAACTGGTCAAACTGTGAATTCTAAATTCTATTTGGAAGTAATGAAATGCTTGATGCGTTACATTTGTTGAATCCAGCCTATGTTGGGTTCCGAGCAGTTGGACTCTCTTGCACTACAATTTCCCGGCACACATGACAACAGTTTTAACACATTATTATGCCGCAAATCAAATCAACATCTTATCCCATCCACCCTATTCAACTGAGTATTTTCTATTTCTGAAACTGAAGTTGAATATGAAAGACTGCTTTTTTGACAACATTCCAGCTATTTAAAGGGCTTGCACTGAGCAGTTGAAGGTGATTTCACAAAATGATTTTTCCAACACGTTTGACAGGCTCTACCGACGCTGTAATGAATATATAAGAAGGGTTCTATATAGAGGACAGATGTGCAAATTCATTTATCTTTAAATCTGTATTTTTATTTAATTCAGACATACTGTATATATATATATATATATATATATACAGTATATATGTATATTAACTACCAAATAGCATACCATATATATATATATATACATAAATGTATGTGGTAAGTAGTAGCATTTCCATTTTTCATTCAGAACATTCTGGGTTCAAATTCTGATCAAACATAAAGTTTTTATGTAAACAAATCATTAGCCATTCCCTCAAGTAGGCTGCTGACAGGAAAAGCACCTGGCCATATTCTGGCTAATTCCAGAAAACTGAAACGGATGTGCATAAAATAAATATTAAAACATCTTTACCCAATTACATTACATGAACATAAATTCAAATTACAGTAATATGTTTAATCAGAACGTAATAAATGGGTAAATAATCTCTTGAACCCTACTGAAGAATAGAATTAGCAATAAAGATAATACATAAATTATAAGGAAAAGCTCATTATAGTGAACATAACCATTACATTCACGACATAGGATACTGTTGAACATGTCTATCCTTGTTGGTAGTTAATAATTAGTGCATTACTTATTAAAAAAAACCCTGTAATTATTAAAATAATAAGAAGCAAATTTTACAAAGAAATCCACATTCAAAACACTTTTTCAAAGAAATTTTCTTTAGTACAAAACTTCTGTAGTTTATAATTTTCAAGTAAGGAAATAAATTAGTTTGAAATGTTATTAAATAATGATTTTCATCTCAGGAACGTTAAAAAATACTGATTTTCTTAAAGAAAGGACTTAAAGCAAGATGTTTCATTTATTCCCAGGAACTTGAGAAGTTTAATTTTATTATGAAGAAAAACTGTCAAAAAGTAATGAAAATGTTTACAAGTTGGAAACATTCAACATAGTTTGTAACTATTCAATGTCTTTATTTAATTTAATGAAAATTTCAAATACATTAATCTGTCATGTAATAAATGATAAGACTGGTAAGTTTGTTGCCACCATAATAATTTATCATTGATCAGTGTTACAGAATATATATTTAGTTTATAAGCAATTCATCCAGAGGAAAGAGGAGCTTTTGTTCAAAATTTTACAAGTCTTTTAACAAATATAATTAAAATTCCCACAGGCTGTTATTGTTGTTTTCTGATTAAATGTAACTGAAAAAAAAAAATACCACAATTCAATTTAAGGAGTGGAGCTCGTACTCAAAATCCAAAAGAATGTTTTAGTTAAGTATTGTTTTTTTCATAGTATGCATGATAAAAAGAAATACTGAAAAATATTTTTTCCAAGAAACAGCTGAACCTTAAGATAATTTTAAGATATAAGGTATCAAAGAGGTAAGATTTAAGATATCTTAAAGAATCTAATTTAAAGATATATTTGACTGAACAACCTGGTTAAAACAAAAATGTCAATTCAACCATTTTTGAACCAAATTTTAAGTCAGAAAAATACCTATTATACTGACATTCATTATATTTTAATGTAGAATAAATTTGATTTATTATTTTTTTTCTTCATAATTCTACCTTTCTGCTTTCCTTTAATCTATAAAATTAAATATAAATAAATATGATTAATTATATTAACAGATTCTTCCAGTGAACCAATGTGACGCAGGTCCCAATCGAGTTGGGTAACGTTCTTATTACTGAAATAAATTTTAAGTAGTTGTAATGAAAAAAAAAAAAAAAAAAAAAAAAAAAAAGGCTTAATAAAACTAGATTCACAAAGTAATATCAATTAAATAATTCTGAAGGGTAACAGTTGTAGAAAGTCAACTCATTTAAGTATTATAATATATATATATATCTATTATAATTATAAATATATGCACTGTGTTCTGGTAAACAAATCAAAAATAAGTCGAGCAAATTTACAGTTAATTTTGACATTGCATTATTATAAACAATAAAAATAATAAAACTATCACTGTACTGACATGTACTCTTTACTATAAAAATTAAAATATATGTTACAACAATGGCCAGCTTCAATAATTAAAAACAGAAATTGTTCTATTAAATTATATACATTATAGAACATTTTATTATGCTACTTAAATTAAATAATAAATTAAAAAAAAAAAAAAATGCACTACAAGATGAACAACTGAATCATTAATTTAAAACTCATATCCCCATACATGAATTAAATAGGGTATTTAAAAGCATTTACTCCCTAATTAATTACATTAACATCTTACCAGGACGATATACCAATAATCAATTTATTACAAAGTAACTCAGGTTTTTATGAGAATTTTTTTCAGACATTCTGTAAATTATAACATTCATGATCTATAAAAATTAAATATCACCAATGACAATAACAAAATATGTAATAAAAGTGAATTAAATTAAGTTAAACTGTGGTACGTTATTATTATGTATCAACAAAATATACAATAAAACTTTTTTAACAATACATTTTGTTCATGCTTTGTTTTTATACACTGATAATATTCAGACCGTAATCTTGAAACATCATAATAAATAATAATTATAATATAAATAATCGTAATAAAAAAAATAATCCAAGCGTACACTATATTACATAAACAGTTTACAAATATAAAAAAGATCTTATATCATCAATACTATAATAATAATTTAAAACCATCTTTATAACTTTACATACATGGAACAATTAAAAATAATTAGTAAGTGTTCTGGCCATCAAACCTCTTGATAAATACCCTTTCAGCAAATCCTGTACTCCAATAAAACAGGAAATAAACAACAACTGAACAAAAGTCTCTCACCTGCCAGCAGATAAACGAACGATATACCTTTTTGTCAGACTTCTAAATGTTTAGATGGAGGATGAATAATAAAAGGTTCACTCCACATTCTTCTTAAATCCCCCTGTTAAAAAAAATATTAAAAATAGAATTCAGTATAGAACAGCTCTAAGGAAAGAGAAAAGAGGCTACTACACCTTCCTAATAATTCTTTAATAAAATAACCATGAAAAATACAGAACAGAATATTTAAATCAAAATTACCCTACTGATATGCTAAATTGACATAAAACAGTATATACTGATATATTATTAGAAAATGAATGTAAAATGAATTTCAGACTAATTTTTACTAATATGGTAACAGCTAATTTTATCTGGGGTCTCCTTAATTATCCATAAAGCAGCACACAGAGACTTCAAGAATGGTAAATAATTGGTATGTGAAACACAAATTTTCATTAGTACTTAGAATCTAGCTTCCATTTTTCTATAGTAACTTGACTATGAAAGTGATTGGTTGTGATTATAAATGGTGATGCTCTCTACATGGAAAAATCATTGATAATTTGTTTCACTGTTTAATGAATTTCTTTAACTATTAATTAATGATTACATATTATGAAAACTGATTATAGTATGGCTATATACTGAATTTATCTATGTGGCAGAGAGAGTTAAAGCTTAACGTCTGTGCAAAATGTTGAAAATCTGAGACCAAGCAACACTAGTTACACTTAAACATAATAATTTCTTCTAGCCTGCAGGCCTCTGTGGCTAAGTGGTAGCGTCTTGGCCTTTTATCTGGAGGTCCCGGGTTCAAATCCCGGTCAGGTATGGCATTTTTCACACACGCTGCAATTCATTCATCTCATCCTCTGAAGATATACCTTAATGGTGGTTCTGGAGATTAAACAAAAAAAAAGGAAAAAAAAGTTTCTTCTGGCCACCACTTGCTATTTACACTTTCATTACAAACTGTGGCAATCATGATGTATAACAAGTTACAGGAATATTTATTAGATTATCTAGGATGCATCGCCTACGGGCCTTGGAATCAACAAAACTACAATAGAATGACATCTTGAGACTTCAATTTTTTTTTTTTTTTTTTTTTTTTACCTCTTAGCCAATGTTTAAACTATTTATTTAGTATTTTTAATTTTTTTTTTTTATCAGTGGTTGTTAGTATTTCATTAAAAATGAATTCCATTTAGTTAGCATCTGAGATGAATTAAGTAAATCAGTTTATATGTGTAGGTAATAGCTTATTTGGCTTACCCTGGAAAATAGAATATTAGAATATACAAGAATCTCTCATCTTACACACAACTGAAAAAAAAAAAAAAAAACATAATGCAATACCAGTGTAGAGCATATGTTGTCAAAAAGGGGGGGAGTCTCAATTTTGCATCATTAAATATATATCCTTTGAGATAGGTATAAGGTATTTATACTGCACTTGTTGAAACAAAAAAGGTTTCACAAAAGTGATCTACAAAAAACAGGTGTCCGCTAAAAATGCTAACCACCAATCTGCCTTTTATAATATTTGAAGCGATTGCCCAACTCCCCAACGTTTTACTAGAATGGACTTGTCCAACTAGTGAACATCACACCGACGCAGTAAATCACTACTGATATTCATAACAAACCAATCATAATGCTCAGTGCATTATTAGAAGAGAGAAGATGGTGTTTTCACAAGATAAACATGTTTTTATTCTTGCGTTGTACTTTAGCATGCAATCAGCAGTTGCCATGCAAGAATCTTTTTGCTGTAATTACTGTGATAAACCAGCACCTAACAAGGCATCAGTTTTGAGGTTAGCGGCTAAATTTAGGAAGACAGGTTCTGTTGACAAGGAACACAAAAAATCAATGACATTTTTGATTGCAGACATAGTCGAAACTAAAAACTGATTAACTGCATTGCCAAAAAAATAATCAATTAGATGCTTGTCAGCTGAAATTAATTTATCAAAATCAACCATTTATCGAGCAAAAAACAAATTAAACTTACGACCATATAAAATTCAAACAGTTTATGAACTCTTTAACAGACAAAGAAAAACGGTCACAAAATTGCCATTGGTTTTGCTGATTTGTACACTGAGGGTAATTATATTATAAACTACATTTTTTTCACAGACGAGGAGTGGTTTCATCTAGACGGCTATATAAACAGCCATAACAGTAGGATTTGGAGTGTCGAAAATCCCTATGCATATCATAAAAAACAATTTTACCTGCAGAAGATGGGCTTATGGTGTGCGATATGAAAAAAAATGACTGGTTCTTTTTTCTTCGAGTAGACCATTACTGGAGAACGATATTAGAATATTTTATTGGAATTCATTGCATTCTTAGAAGAGGAAAATCGATACTGCTGGTTCCAATATGACGGTGCAACATCACACTACACAAATTCAAATTCTGATTTCATTAACAAATTCCTTGGTGATCGTGTTACTGTTTGTGTTTTATGGCCACCAACATCTCCAGATTTGATTGTGCCAGATTTTTTTCTTTGAGTTTACCTCAAAGAGAAAGCCTACAGCAACAAACCACACTTGAACTGAAGGTCAATATTGAACAAGGTCTTCAAATATTGACTCACAAACTCTGAAAACAGTTACAAGAAACATAGTGAAAAGGGTGAAAGTGTGTATTCATGAAGATGGTAGCTACTTCCAACATTACTCTAGAGCAGCGATTCCCAACCTGTGGTACACATACCCCTGGGGGTATGTGAAAATTATATTGATAATGGCGGAAATATTGAGAAGTTGAAACAGTTAACTTATATAAACATTTTTTTTTTTTTTATTTAACCTCTGGAACCACCTTTAGGTTATATCTTCAGAGGATGAAATGAACGAATTGTTACATGTGTGAAAAATGCCATGCCTGACCGGGATTTGAACCCAGGACCTCCGGATGAAAGGCCGAGACGCTACCACTCGGCTATGGAGGCCAGCATAAACATTGTTATAATGTATTATATCTACAATATGTAGTTTAAAATAAACCTTATAATTAATAACTTACTGCTACACTATGAGCGTTGGGTTGGTAAAATACAGTACATTCATTTGTATACTGCCTGTCTAAGCAGCTAATGTACGCAAAGGATTCTTTATAATTCTTTGACGGTGCGTACTGACATTTTATTGAACACTCGCCGCTAAGGATGAAACGTTTGATTGACACTGCCTGAAAATTCTACTCCGTTCGGCCACGGCTTGAACACATGGTATAATCGCCCGATCCAGGCAAAAAGTATAATGTCATCAATCTGGCAACAGTGATTTTAATGAATGCGACCATTTGTGTTAGTTTTTTGATGCGTTAAGTAAGAAATATAAATTATACTTACCTCTTTGAATGTTAATTTGAAGTGTTTACGTATTTTTTCTTTTTGTCCATAATGTTTGATTCTCAAAATGGATAAGTGGCTAAAAACTGGAAGTCTTAAGAGAGCTATGACAAGCCCTGAAATTCAACATACCAATTTAGCAGTTGCAGGTACTTCAAAGCAATGTAATTATTCAGAGTTGGATGGAAACCAGGGTGCTACTATAGATGGGTCAGTTAAAACTCAAAATTACAATGCTCTATCAATGAAGAGAAAATATTCGAATGAATACTTAAAATATGGATCTTCATTCACTGGAGATGAAGACTGTGTAAAACTACTGTGTGTTGTTTGCAGAGAGATACTGTCAAACGGTAGTATGAAACTGTCTTTACTGATACAACATTTAGAGATAAAACATCCAACTTACAAGCAAAAAGATATTAGTTTTTTTCCAGAGAATATTAAATTCTCCTAACATAACTTCTTGTTTCTTATCTACGAAGAAAGTGAATGAGGTTGCAACTGAAGCATCGTACAGAATAAGTTACTGGATTGCTAAAAGGGGTAAAAACCCCTTTACACAATTAGGGAAAATTTGATAAAACCATGTATTAAAGATACTGTTCAATGTATGCTCAGTGAAGACTATGTCCAAAAAATTAACAATATTCTCCTCTCAAATAATATGGTTGTTCGGAGAATTAAGGACATGTCTGATGACATTGAATCTACAGTAATTACAAGAATCCAAAAGAGCCCCTACTTTTCAATACAGGTAGATGAAAGCGCTCATGTTTCCAATCTGTTAATTTTACTTATTGCACGCTAATGAAATGATAACGCGGTTAAAGAAAATCTTTTACTTTGCTATCCTCTCACTGAAAGATGTAAAGGCGAGGATATGTTTAATGCCATTCAGGATTATTTTCATGAAAAAAAAAAAAATTGATTGGGTCAATTGCTGTGGTGTTTGCATGGGTGGTGGAAAATCCATGTCAGGTTGTTACAAAAGGTTTACGAAGTCGCATTAAGAAGTAGATCCTCAAGCTCAAGTATTTTGGACTCATTGCTGTATTCACAGACACAGTCTACCGAACAAACCCCTGCCGGACTCATTAAAAAAAGTTCTCAATCAATCAGTGAAAGTTATTAATTTTATTAAGGCCAATTCAACAAATTCAAGACTATTCAAATCTTTGTGCGAAAAAATGGACAGCCTTCATACTACATTACTTTTACACACAGAAGTGAGGTGGCTCTCCCGAGGAAAAATACTCACAAGGTTATTTGAATTAAAACATGAAGTTCAAGTTTTCTTTGAGGACCATTCTTTTGAATTGGCTTCTTTCTGTGATTCATGAAAATGAATGGCTTCAACAGCTTGCGTATTTATCTGATATTTTTTCAGAAATAAATAAACTTAACTTAGTATAACAGGATAGTTCGATAACCATCTTTAAGGTGCACGACAAAATCGACTCTATGATCAAGAAATTGGATTTTTGGATAACTTGTGAGGAAAAAGATCAGTGCAAAGTTTTTGAAACTTGTATGACAACGAGTTAAAATTGCCAAAAGGAGTAAAGACCAGTATTATAGCTCACTTAAAAGGACTCAGTCTCCTTCCAACAATACTTTCCAGAACGAAATGTTGAACATAACTGGATTTCAAATCCATTTAACAAAGTTTTTTTTAAGAAAGCTGAAAACTTATCAGTTTTAGAAAAACAAAAATTAACAGAACTTTCAAGTGATTCTTCTTTGCAATATTATTTTCAAAGAAGAAACCTTATTGACTTTTGGGTAGAAACAAGAAAAGAGTACCAAGAACTGTGATAATGCCATAAAATATTTACATTGCCTTTCACTAATACAGAATCTGTCAAAAGAGCATTCTTGGTGCATTTATAAAGAATAAGCATTGCAATAAGCTTGATACAGTTCCTGATTTGCGATTATATCTTTCTTCAATTGAACTGGACTTCAAAACACTCAGCTCCATGAAACAAGTTCAAGGATCACACTAAAGGCATTAAAAGTGACGGAAACATCAAGATGAAAATTTTGATAAATTCTCATCATAGGTAAAAATTAATTTTAATGTTGTTTACTTTTATTTTTATTATAATTTTGGTGTTAAGCTTCTATGAAAATATTCACATCTTTATCTGTGTGATGTTATGAAAACGCAATTTCAGAGTTTAATTCATAAATGTAAAAAATTTATTTTGTTAATGTAGTTTATGCTTTATATACCCATGGTTGCGATTGTATACTTTATTTCATATCTACTTTTACTTTATTTTTTTTTCTTAACTTCAGTAAGGATTATACTGCAATATTTTTTTTTTAGGGATTGTTATTATTTTGTAGTTATAGGGTTTTGCAATGAATTTCGACAAAATTGATCTGATTATTGATTAATTATGTTTAAAATAATATTAAGTTTAAGGTTTAAAGTTCTACAATTAATATAAATAGGCTGGTTTTTTAACGCATCAGATCAAAAATCAAATCATTTTTGTCAAAATTCATTGCAAATTGTTATAAGAATATCCTTGAAAACAATAAATAAATAATAAAATTTTGTTATTGTACATAAAGGGACTCCTACAGTAACTCTCTATAGATCACAAGTCTCTAGAGACTGTACTAGGTATATTTCAAAGTTTAGATTGACAATAGATAGACCTTAAGAGAAACTACACATATTTTTAGGAGTAGGTATGGAAAATAGATAAGTAGGAGTAGATATCAGGGGAGGGGTACTCATAAATAAAAAGTTTTATTAAGGGGTATGGGAACAAAAAAAGGTTGGGAAGCACTGCTCTAGAGTTTAATGTAATGGAAAGTTTGGAAATGAAATATTTAATAACTTACAAATGACATTTTTATTTAAATATATCTACTGACATAGAAGCATTGCATTTTATAAATGACACCCAGTATAAAGAAATCTCATAAAAATTGCTTAACCCATTCAAGATTAACCTAAAATTTGCATACTGAATTTATACCAGTTTCTGTATAACCAAAGTAATTATTTTTATTCTATAATTCTAATAGCATTTTTATAAACTTCTTCTTAATCACTTTAACTGATCTAAAAAAGTGTTATTTTTTAATAAGCAAATATTGAAGTAATACAATATAATATAAGGCTAAGTTTTGATACTTTATAAATTTAACAAAATATTCCAGATTTGATTTTTTGGGGGCTTTACATGAATAATTGGGCAGATTGTCTACTATATTTTTTCTATTGTTAGCAAATATTGTACTTCAATAAAAGTACAGAGAAAACTCTGATTATAAGATAGCACTTTTTATATTAAAATGGATATATTAGAATGTAAACAAACCATCAGGCACCAATTTCGGACTAATCTACTAGCTGCCTGACAATAGATTTCTATTATTTAGATGAAATCAGTTTGTGAAGAATGAACCGAAAAAAGGAGGTATCACTGGATTTATATATTAAGTAGTTAAAAATTTTACTTACCCAATCCCAACTACAAAAAATGAAGAACGGCTTATTAAACTAAGCTGATAAAACTCATTATCATGGATGAAGAACTGGGAAAATTGTATAATTCTATGTGTAAAAACAAAAAAATTACATAACAGGGGCTATGTTTATTTATTAAATTTTTTAACTATGGCTAGGGTAGAAACCCCCTCACACACACACACACACACACACACACACACACACACACACACACACACACACACACACACACACACACAC
>JAAAKQ030128751.1:0-10047 GCA_010016005.3 Zanna intricata | reverse complement strand
GGCCGCCCTCCCCCCCCCTTTCGCCGCCCCGTTTCGCCCCCTTTCCCCCCCCCCCCCCTAGTTTTTGTTTGTGTTACCCCTTTTATTTACTTTATTTTATCCCTAATTACTTTATACTACCGTCGTTCCTGTTTTTCTTATAGCAAGTACCTTTCTGACTATGATTTTTGTTTAGTCATGTTTACTTACTAGATTTTACATTTCTTATTAATAACAACATACATTATACACGACAAATCTTAATATTATCTTTATACATTAATATATAAATACCTGAGGTCATCATCTTAATTAGCATCCTAATTATCATTATAAGTGTGAACATCAATCAGTACACGTAATACATCAATAATTTTACTAGGTTATACATTTATCATTAAAAGTGTGAACATCAGACCAATGCAATAACCTAAATAACCTTATCAAATCAAACTTAATTATTCCAGAATAAACAATATTAGTAAGACCCATTGCTTTATTATCCACTTGTTGACACACAATTAAATAATTCAATAGTCAACAGTTGTGTATCGCTTACTTTTACAGCATAAAAAAAATGAAATCATTGCAGTACTTTTTAACATTAGCTGGATAAAAATATCATGATATTTTTACTTCCTTGTATGAGGTGAACGAAATATTATAATCTTGAAAAATTTCGATTTTTAGATTTCAACTGAAATATCCATTTTGATCAACCCTGAATCCATTTTAACTATTTTTGGCGTGTACATAACATACGTACGTATGTACATATGTATTTTGCGTAACTAAAAAATGATTAGCCGTAGAATGTTGAAATTTTGGATTAGGACTGTTAAAACTCTAGTTCTGCCCCTCCCCTTTTGATTGCAATCGACTGGACCGAAAGCATCCAAGAAAGCCCAAAATTCAAAATATTTGAATTTTGGACTTTTTCTTAACTGTAGTAATAAGCTCTCATTGAGATCTTTTCAATGATCTATCATAAGTGGTTCTTATTTTCATCGGTTCCACAGTTATAGACAAATTAAATTTTAATTAATGAAATATTTGACTCTTACCAGGTGAAGGTACAACACCGGTTCGAATCCGTCTTCATATAGAATATTTTTTTACCTTTTTTTTTTTTTAAATTGAAATATACTAATTTATTAATAATTATTAACCTCTAATTGTAAAAAGAAATTTACGTAAATAATAATTTTTATAATATTTTATGTACTTTTATTTTAATTCAAAAATTTTACGGAGGTTTAATAATTATTAATAAATCAATATATTTAAATTAAAAAAAAAAAAAACATTTATAATATATATATATATTATAAATGTTTTTATATATATATATATATATATTTGAAGTCGGATTCGAAGTGATGTGTTCATGGTTAAGGATCCGACACTTTCTCACTTGCACAACTCCTTGAACGATGGGAAACAAAATTATTATATAAACTAATACAATATGCTGATACGAATCGTTTTTAATTATGTGTACCGGTATTTTAAAAAAAAGCGACTGTCAATGTCTTTTGGCATTGCGTTGCAGTGTGATTGATAAGATTACTCTTTTATAAGTATTATGTTTGTTCTTAATAATTATTGACTTTGGATACAGTGAAACATTCGCATGTCACGAGTCATTGATTCTAATGTCGAAACTAACTGATTTGTGTGATTTGAATCATTATAATGATTCGTTTCTCCCAATCCTAGTTACAAGCCGCCAACCCTAGAGTACAGTGTTGCTTACTGATATGTAGGGAGAAATAAAATGTACCGACGGGTGACTTCTGCCTTTTTAATCTTAGGATTACGTCCTTTCTGAAATACCCATTGTTGTAAATTTTAAATAATATCAAATAGCTGGTAATGCACAGGACTTCTCTTTTTGATATTTGTGGATAATATAATCTTATAACGTGTCCTAAACAGTGGTTTCTTTACATCTTAATTATTTTAATAATATCTTTATGGTGTATCATTGCATACATTCATTGATTTCTGTTTTGTATTTACTACAGTCTTTTCAGATTGGCCCAAACACCTTCTTTGAACTAACAGTATGAATTTACTTTTCTAAGAGCTGGTGTCTTCCAAGTACCTAAATGAATATTTTTGTGTTTGAATTCTATATTCCAAATTGCTATCTTGGTTTTTGCTGTAAATATTATAGCTATAAATATTTTACCTTATTATAGTATTCTACACTATACTTTTACAGCTGGATCAAAGTTGTCATTCAAAAAATTCAGAATTAAAAAAATAATGCTACTTTCTATTTTTTTATTTTATTTATTTATTTTTTTTTTTTTGTATTTACATTTACTGATTGGTAACTCAACTCTGTATACATAGTTTATTTTTTTATTGGCTGTAAAAAATAAAGGGTAAGTTAACACCTCCAGGGTCTTTACAGAGACCCTGGAGGTGTTAACTTAAGGAATTGATTCAGGACATTAAAATAAGAAAAAAGGTTCATATGAACAGATGCTATATCCAGTTTCATTTTCTCTTCGTCTGCTGTACTTTTTTTTTCAATAAAAATTTATCTTTTAATAAAGGATTGAGATATTTTAACGAAATTTGGGTGGTATTTATGTGATACCAACTTTTATAAAATAAATATTTTCACAAAACTTTATTGTTCACCGTACTCACAATACTTCGATCGATAGTTTCATTACCATAACAACTTTTAAATGATGAATGTCTTTAGCGTTCACATTTTTTGCTTTTAAAAATTATATCAATCCATTTTGTTTTAGTTGTACGCTGTATTCACACATGATTCATTTTACTTGTGATTCAGTAGCGTACTCGGCTCCACAACAACGGCGACTGACAGGAAATGAGACTGCTTGGTTCAAGGAATTTTGGAATTTATATAGTACATGAATATAACTGCAAGATGACAGAAGCTGTCGCTTTTTACATTTTCTACGTTCAAGTTAACATTAAGTTTCAGCTTTCCCTCGTATTAACCGGGTATTTAATTATTGAAAATCGTCTTGGGCAGGCGTGGGGGTAACTAGATATTACAAATAGACACTTATAGTGTTCTGTTTAAAAAAAAAAAATTTGATAACTGATTAATTTCATATTCTTTATAAAATTATTCTCCTTTCTCTTGCAACAGTCAAGATGATTTTCTTGTATTTTCTGTACAATTCATATAAATAAATAAGACGTCGTTGACTTTTTTTATGAAAATCTGTTTTCATCATCTTTCTTGTTTGTATGGAAAAGACAAAGTTTTTAAAAAATCCCTTTTATACGTCAGTTATATACGAGTACGAGTATTCTTATTTCAGTCACAAATAGTACCTTCTATTCAAAGTTTTTGAGGTTTTTTCCAGATTTTGCATTTTCCATACGTTTTAATGTTTTTAAATTTTATTCGATTGTAAAATCTACTTTATATGATTATGCCGATGTAGATAACAGGGTGTACTGTATAACGCTCAGAGTAATTTTCAGCTTTATAAAGCTTCAAACATAATATTTCAGTGATTTCTTTATTACTGCAGTAGCTAAGAGATATTATAAATTGATTTTAACGCAGAAGGTTAAAATTTCAAGGCAGAAGGTTCTATCGGAAGGTTTTAAGCCATTGATCGAGGCCCTTAGCCCCCTTTGGGGTGAAGTTGTAAATTGAAGATATTCATTAAAGAAAAGATTAATCCTTTTACTTCATTGTTATAAATTTGCCACCTTGGCAATAGAAATATAATGAAATAAAAGGGCTATTTTTTCATTTAATGAATATATGTAAAATATTTAATAGTTTCACAACCATGAGGATAACGAATGCGTTGGTTGTCCAGGGGCGGAGCCCCTCTGGCTAGATGGTCGAGTCCTGATCGGCTAGTTCTGTTGTAAAATTGAAGTAAAAATCTATGATTAGGGTTATAGTAAGAAGTACAAGTGGTATAATCATCAGTATTTTTTCTGTAATTCAAATTTTGAGTATTTTGTCTTAATAAGATTCAGACGCAACACTTCACGTTACCTTTATGGTTTGATTTGAACATTTCAGTTATAAAACTGCTTTGGCGCTTCTGTTTGATCATATTGGTTTGTTGTCTTTAAAAATAAAACTATATCAGGAATTAGGATGATTATTTTCGCTTGAACGGGTGAAAGCGGCCTGTTTCGGTCAGCCATTGTGTTTTTCTTTAACAGGAAGAAGTGAAAACATATGTAGAGAATTTGACCGGTTACGTCAGTCGTTGGCCCGTGTATTTTAGCAGATTATTTCCTTCATTCAATGCTAGGACTAGGCGATAGAATAGCATAAAATTCCCCTACCCTACTCCATTCTCGATATAACATCGTTTTATCTATAACTTCTGTTTATAGTAGTGAATCTCTTCTTCTCGGATCCTCTGTTGTGGTCGTGTGACGGCCACAGTTATCTAACAGTAGTATTAATTGAATCATTTGATCATACGACTTTGTTTTTAAAAACAAAAACGTGTTTTGTAAATTGAAATATTAGAGATTTTATTATCTGTTTTCTTGTTGAAAACATTCCAGATGGTGTCTTCTTTATATCGGATGTATAAAAACTGCAGGTAATGATAATAAATATTATGTAATAGAGGTTTAGATTACGCTGTATATTTTATCTATTTTGGATCTGAATGTTGTCGTCAAATGCAGTCTCCAAATGAAATTGGAAAAAAATTACTATTTTTTTGTTTTATTTTTGGGAAATTTTGGAGAAAATTCTTTAAAAGTTACTTAGAAGTTTTGCTTTGTGTTAAACCATGTTTTTGAAAAGAACATTGTTTTCATTTAAACAGATAAAATGTTAATTAAAGATATGCTTATTTTCTAAACTTTTACTGAATTGACTAACTATTTAAGTTAAGTCATGTTACTATTTAAGTTAAGTTTTGTTTTTACCGTTGCCTAATTACATTTTTCAGCATTTCTTTTAAGTACAGCTTTTCCCGGAAAATTTACCGACTCCAAAACTGTTGACGATATCGAATAGGAATCATATTTATTAATTTTAGTTAAGACTACAGAATTTTTTTTTGTCAAAACATAAAATTCATTAAGTTGATCGTATATTTTCTTAAGTGTCTTGGATTAGTAATGGCTGATGCTTTCCTGAATCATCGTAAATAAAGAAACCTTTTAACATATATATATATATATATATTATATATGCTAAAAATAAAAAAATTAAACTATGAAACAAACACGTGAAAGAGTATCCCATTTCTCTTTTCTTGGAAGGATTATCATTCTCCAAAAAAATTGCCGACAGTTTTCTTGAGCCTTTGTATTTTTCCATCAAGTCAGTTTTATCCAATCGTTTATCAATAAAATAAAATCTATTATGAGTAAAAAAAACTAGCAGTGTGGATGCTACTTTCTTGGGTCTATAACTAACCGTACTATGGTTTTTTTTTTTTTTTATTACGACCTCGTTCATTTATTTTAATGGAGAAGATGAGACGGATGAAATAACTAATAAACAAATTCCAAATCTTTTCTGGCAATCGAATTCGAAAACATCTTGTATACTACTCATAGATGCATAACAGAGGCAAATTGCTGTACCGATTGACCGACCAAGATTAAACGGAACTGTTTAGCCCATTAATCGATTTTCATAAAAAGTTTGTATAAGGATCAATCAAAAACCGAATTTTTGTTTATAACATTTATTTGGTAGTGCAGAATAAAAAAAAGATCATATTTATTACTTTTCTGTTAGCCTCCCCTGAAGTTCTACACATTTTTTAACGTATTTACTTCGTTGTTGCTCTGGAACGGATGTCCTCCCAAGTGCCTCCTCTAAGTGCCTACAGGAGCCACACACGGGTACATGATGTCAGGAGAGAATTCACCACTCTGCGTAAGATGCGACTGCCGTTTAACTGTACGCATGTTATTGGATTGCGTGCGTTATACAGCCTTACGTCGCAAATTTAAATTGCCTGGTAACTTTCGCCGAATCCTAGGTAATGATAAGCAAGTGGTGGATCAGTTACTCCTATTCCTATGCAGTGTAAATCAGTTCAATGAAATTTAGTATTCATGTAGTCATAGTATATTTTGTTATCGGTGAAGAGGCCCTTTACACCCTTCACGGATTCTGTTGGATTTAATATGTTATATAGTTTTATATTTTAATACATTTTCCTTATTTTACTCATAAGATTGTGACTGTGATAATAATTGTAAGCTTTCTGTGATATTAGTTTTAAGTTTTAATGATTATTTTATCTGTGTTATTAGTTTTAGGTTTTAAGTAATATTTTAATTTAAATCTGTTGGTAGTTTTTGAGCTTTTTACTTTTCTGAGTTATTAATAGTTATTTCTAGTTAAATTACTTTTTAAGTTTTTTTTTTGTCATTTTAGCTTCAGTTTACTTTTATATTTTTGTTAGGTTGTAGTAATTTTTATTTAATCCGGGCGATAATGTCTCAGCGTTTTCCGCCCACAAAAAAAGAAAAAAAAAGTACCTCCTTCAATGGTCCAAAAAAAAAACAAAAATCGCAGGGGAATAGATTTAGACTATAAGGAGGATATACTAAGGTTTTCCAATAAATTTTATCGAGTTTATCCCGAGTGATTAACGACTATTGAAAGCCTGGCATTGTCGTGAAGGAGAATCACATCTTTGATTGGCTGATAACTTTTGACAACTTTTGTTGTGCAGGCGGCTTTCACTTTGTCCAAGAGCTGGCACTAGTACGCAACGTTCGCGAAAATCAACGAGTAATATGCTTTTACTTCCTTAAAGATGGTTGCGAGGCCTTTTCCGCTCACGGATACGTTTTCGTCTTTAACTGGTCAAAGCTCTTCATTTTCTATTTCGACCCGAGGGTATAGATAGATACGGACTCTTATCACATCTTATGTGACTATTCAATGAAAAATTTATTTCCCTTTCGTCGAAATGATAGATACCTGCTTCTGAAGCAAATTCATCAACCGCAAGGTGCCTCGATGACGTTACGGATCGGTCGGATGTTGTTATTCGTTATACTTGTCCTTGAACGCTTATTATGATTCTGATTTTTTTTTCAACTTCACGCCTTCTTCTGAATTTTACTATACCCAGTCTTAGTTTTTTATACGTTTACACATCTCCAAACTAGTCAAAATTTCAAAGGGTTTGACATCCTCATTCGTGATAAACTTCACATTAATACTTTGCGCAACCGTCGACGGAACCTCTTATTCTGATACGATGCAAATGTCGAGGCGGCTGAGTAGTCCATTCTCTTCCACATATTCACCATCAATATCCCACCAAGGCCAGTTCACTTAGGTTCCTACTCGAGTTTTGAAGACAAAATATTTATTTGACTGACTCTTGTAGTGATCATCGGTTCATACGCAAGAAAATATCGTCTCGCCAAATTTTATACGTTCACTCCTTCCAGAAATATTAAGCCAAATTTAGAGTCCGGCAAACATACATCCGTTATTATAGAATTGTGTTGTAATTTTTTTTGCGCATTTTTGAATTCAGGAAACTTCAAAACGATTGAGATATGAAAAATAATCTAAGTACCCAAAATTCTGATCCATTAGAATACTTCCCTCATCTTAACATTCTATATTAGATAATAATAACAAGGTAACTAAAATTACTGTTAGTTTTTTTTTTACATTCTTATTTCTATGGTTCAGTGTTTCTCAGCTTATGGGGCACGCCCCCCTAGGGGAGATTGATAACACTAAATGGGGAGGGAGCGAGCACATCGAAAAGAAAATATTATTAAAAAAAATTATTAAGTTACTGAAAGGAAAACAAAACAAAATACATTTTGACGTACTAAATAGTAAAATACACATTTACACTGCTATAATACACTTATAAATAGGATTTTATCAGTCTGCATAATGTATTTAATAACTCACGTATCAATAATACTAAATTAAAAACAAATTGAATAATTATTAGCGACTTCCTTGGCCCTGTCTTGCAGAGAAACGGTTTTCGAAGGAAGGTTTAATATTAGAAATAGACACTCTGAGTTCTTTATCTATATTTAGCTGAGATCTATATTTTGACTTCAAAGCAGCCACCGAAAGAAAATCAGGTTTCGCAAAGGTAGGATGTTGAAAATGGTAGTAGTATACGAAATGCTCTTGTTTTTTCAGTGCAGAAAACTCATCATCCACACCTGCCCAAAAATTCAAAGAGTGATGTATTACTAAATTATCTTTTGATTTCGCCACTTACTGTGAATTCTATGAAGATTTCTTCTTCGGCAGTTGAGAGCCCTTCGGGAGTATTTTGAAACGGATCCCTAATCCACTCATAACTTGTTACCAAGTTGTCATCAGCGGGAAGATACTTTTTTAAATTCTTTCCCAGCAATGCTAAATGAATTTCAGTAGTTACAAAACAACTTTTGCACGTTGTTCTTCAGCCTTGTAAGTTTTAACACATTGGTCCACATCTGCAAACATTTCTAGGCTTTTTGCTTTAAATTTCTTCTCCAAAATTCCAATTTTCTACAAAAAGCATTAAATTTATCGCTCGTATCCAACATATGTATATTTGCTCCTTGGAGTTGAAGATTCAAGATATTTAATTTCTCTAATATGTTGACCAAGTAGCTCAGTTCCATTATAAATAAACTGTCTTGAAACATCTCGACTTCCGGTCGGTTTTCCTCTTCTGGAAAAATGGCGATTGCATCTTTTAATTTATAAACACGTTGCACAGTTTCCCACGTGATAACTTTTATGCCTTGCAGTAAAATAGTAACGCGGAATGTACTGCAACCATGTCTTTACAAATTAAAGTAGCAGAAACGATTCTTGAATTTAGGTGTCTCATTTTTATATGATTTACTACGGTTACAACCATCGTTAGCACAATATTCAGACCAGGTCTCATTCTTTGGAAGCCAGAGCTTCTCTGTAGATCATGCCACGTGACACACTATGGAGATTTTTGTTTCACAAGTGCTTGTATACTTTGGAATCTTCCAGACATTGAACATCGGTGCATATTCCGACGCAATTTTTCCACTCTATGTTTGCCTTGTTTATAAAATAATTTAAATTGGCAAATAATGCCATTGCTGTTGCTTTAAGTTCTACGGTTTGCAGTAACGTAGTTCTTCTACTGCTGAAATACCATCACAAAATCGAACATAGGAAATGAAGTGAGCATCTTTATTGCTGTCTGTTGCCTCATGAAGCTGAACTGAAAACAATTTGGCAAGCAACTTCCCGAAAAGCTGATGCTGTACATCTTTAGCTATATCACCAATTCGACGGGCAACAGCATCATTTGATAGAGAATGGACCGCAGTTGTTCGGAAAAATTATCTCCAAACATAGTTTCTTCAATCTCAAATGCAGTTGGCAAAATAAGTTCTTCACCAATGGTATAAGGCTTTCTACGTCTAGCTATTTTATATGAAACTTTGTAAGAGGGAAGTAAAGCTGTTTCATTCACAAAGTTTTTTAAAAAAAAATTATGTTTGCTTTTTATGTGATTTTAATTTTAATTCAAAGAATTCTCAGGGTTTATTAACGTACTCACTATGAAGCGTTTCCAAATGTCATTTAAGTTTAATTAGGTTTCATGCTGTCTGTTGCCAAAATTTTTGAGTGAAAGACACACATAGGCCTTTCTTCTTCATTTACTTCAGTACTGGTAAACCCAAAATTTAAGTATCTTGAGAATATTTTCTTGATTTTTAATTTCGGAATCAGCGCTTGTTTGTGCACTAGTTAATGCTTCATTATCGTCTAATGCTCGCTTATGCTCACTTAAAAATTTATATATGATTATTTAAATACCGTGAATTGCAGTTAACACGCAAATTACAACAGACACTTTTACACATTCACGATAGATTCGATAGGATAGAAGGATCGATTTGACCGAGACTGTTTGGAATTCAACGAGGTGCAGCATTTATACACGTTTGCGCAGGTGGTTGCGCAGACGTTACAGATTGTTCAAGACAAATCGGAAGCCGGCCTCCGTATCGCGAGTGGTAGCGTCTCGGCCTTTCATCCGGAGGTCCCGGGTTCGAATCCCGGTCAGGCATGGCATTTTCACACAC
>JAAAKQ030128740.1:0-13562 GCA_010016005.3 Zanna intricata | reverse complement strand
TGAAAAATGCCATGTCTGACCAGGATTCGAACCCGGGACCTCCGGATGAAAGGCTGAGACGCTACCACTCAGCCACAAAGTCTAGAAACCAAATTAACTTTAATCTCCGACTGTAAAGTCCTTATAACTTTAATCAAAACTGCCATGGAAACAATCAAAATTATGTAATAAGATATATAATTATATAATAAGAGGAAGATTTAAGTTAAGTTGATTTTTATTTGTTCTTCATTTCAATATTCAAAATTAATCCACTCCAATTCAAAATTGTACACATTTTACTTCATACAATAATTTATTAACAAAATAAATTTATCTCGATGATCTTAGCAAACCGATCTATAATGCAATCTATATCAATTTCCATGTTATGTATATGCATTAGAACAAGTGAAGTCAGCCTTTCTTAGTTACCTATTAAGAAAAAAATATATGATCACCTTAATTATAAAGTTGCAATTGATTATATTGACAAAACAATATTGGTAAAGTGTTTCAATTCTTTTCAATTAGGTCTTCAAAATGTAAGGCATTCGAACTTTGGGGATAACCATGGCCTTCATGGACCCCCTTGGATCCGTCACTGTCACATAAACAAACATGATACCAAAAGCTTGAAATTTTTAGAACTATCATTATGGTAACAACTTAATAAAATCATAGATTATTATTATTCATTATATTAGCCAATGTTTTATCCGATAATTAAATTTAATTTTATTATAATAGCTGTCATAAGATAATTAGAATCAGGAATATATAAATTCTTCCCGTTACCATTTTTTTTTTTCACTAATATTAGGTTGAAAAATTAATATTTTATTTAAAATCATAATCTTAACCATTTTTAGCATTAGCTATTGATAATTTAACAGTTATATGTCGTATTTTGCCTTTATTCAGTCGTAAATGAGGACTGATTTACATTTATCAGAAATAGATAACCTTATTATACAAATTCTACTCTTAATAACAAAATTTTCATAGAATTCTCTTAGCACTGATTACATTCTACCGGTACAAAAAAAAACTGGTTCCATAATTTCATTCGCTACTTGATGTAACTTTTTGTACCAATGTGATCTTTTATATTAGGTATATTCATAAAGTAAGAGCCGTTTGGTCATTAAAAAAACTTGAACCAACTTTTTGGTCATTGACTCGTGAGAAAAGGTTTTTACTTACAGTTTTAGTTTACTACATACCTACTTCACTTTTCCACCTTAATCGCCTTTCAATTATAAACATTTTTTGTAAGCTGCACCAGTTTCTTTAACCCCTCTGCATTAAAGTTCGCCACCTGGGAATTGAACCGGTTGACAACGGCAGTCTTGAGTTCCTCGTCGTTTTCAAATCGTTATCCACCAAGCCGCTTTTACAAATGCAAAAAGAGGAAGTAGTCGATAGGTGCAAGGTCAGGACTACATGTTGGGTTGTCAAAAAGTTCCCGACGAAAATCTTCAATCTTCTTCTTGGTGAAGGCAGCGTCGTGTAGACGCGCGATGTCGTGAAGGAGGATTACGTCGGACGACACTACAGTTTGCCGCATTGTCGATTTTGAATCGCACGTCTCAGTTTGCTGAGAGTTTTGCAGTACATATCACCTGTAATTTTTAATCCACATTCCATGCAATCAACCAAAATGACCCCGTTTCGTCGGTCTGAATTCCGGGCCTGCTACTTCGCTCTTCGTCATGAGAATTTGTGCGGCCATTTTTAAAGTCTCAACACCATCGGCTAACCTTTTCTTCACTCATTACTGTAGGTCCATACACTAAGCACAACTCCCGATGAATTTCAGCAGTTGAACATCCTTTTGAATACAAAAATCGAAACACAGCGAGCACTTCACAAGTGGCGGGAGAAACGATTGTCGCAGACATTGCGATCTGCATTCACCGGCAGGCAAACGACTACTTAACCAAAACAACAAGTGCAGTGACTTCGTAAACAGC
The DNA here is from genome assembly GCA_010016005.3 of Zanna intricata. Lineage (NCBI taxonomy): Eukaryota > Metazoa > Arthropoda > Insecta > Hemiptera > Fulgoridae > Zanna > Zanna intricata. The sequence goes on along the minus strand of JAAAKQ030128740.1, from coordinate 11,607 downwards.
CGATAGATGGTTCTGCATGCATGAAACTTGTCCAGACCCTCTAATATTTAGCTGACGGCCCTTATTTTATGAATATGTTTCTCCAGAGATCTAAATCTTTGTAAAAGTAACCCTCGCTTTTCTTTATATAACACACTTTTTATATTTTCTATGTATCTTCTATAGATGACAGGTAGGTATGCGTCCAGAATATGCTAAGTTTCATTAGATTTTTAAGAGGTTTATTTTGTCTAAAGAAGGATATTCTAGCCACTCTGGCGTATTATTAATCTGTTCTACACGATAATTTACTATAATTATTGAATATATTGAGTTATCTAAAAAAACAAATATTCTATAATTTGTAATTAAATTTAATCTTAATGGTTATTAAGATATTAACATTAATACAGTATCTTTTCTTCGTTTGATTCCTATCTTATGATGCCATTTGATATTATTTTTATTAATAATTTTCTAAATATCTCTTTTAAATTATAAATTAAATCTGTTATTTTGTTATAACCGATAATTACTTATCATTTTCAAAAAATAGCGCATTATAATCTTTTTTAGCTACAATTGCAATAAAGGTTATTCATTTTAACCCCAAAAATAGTTGGTACACTACTGATAGCAAATTAAGAACTAATTTACTCGGTCAAGCAATATTGTACTTTTGTTACAGAATTTCTCATTGCAAATTACCAAAAGTTCTTCAATTAGGTTTAGGTCTGGGTAGTTGCCTGGCAACAGGAGCACTTAAATGTTTCGCTCTTACACAAACTTTCACTTTTTTGGCAGTATGTTATGACACCAAATCTTGTTGGAACACTCCGTTGCCTTATGGGAATTTGTTTCAAGTTGCCTTTCATTCAGAATCTTGATATACCTAACAATTTTCAAAATACCATTTATTGGAGGGTTTTCAAATGTGAAACAACCCCAAAAAAATGTTTTTTTTTTCTTTGGAGGGGGGATGTTCAACTGATTGTTGGATATGAGCCGGTGATGTATTTTCATCTGATGCTTTTTTAATGTATGGAACACTTTGTCCGTGAACGAAAAATGTAACTCGTTGGAAAACATAACACTTTTCTTATCTTCTTTGGTTCAGTTAACATGTAATTCGGCCCACAAGAGCCTATCTTTGGACATTGCTGGTATTAAAAGTTGGTTTTTAGCTAGCCGATGAGATTTCCGTCCAGCTACAAGAAGTGATCATTTAACAGTTGTCGCTTGTAAATCTGTTCCACTAGTCGCTAATTCTCAATTTATGTCCACAGCAGATAATTTTGAATCAGTTTATTTTTTCTAATTAATAATTAATCCTCCTGTTGAAATAGTGCTTCTTTTACGGCCACATTTGCCTTTCCTTTGAGGTGGAAAGGAACCAGTTTCTTTCAGTTGCTATAAAATAGCACTCAGAAGCTATTTGTCGTGTCAATGATATGCTCAGAAAGAAAAACAATTTTCGAACGCATTCTTGGAGTTATATATTATAACTCATTATTAGATATTCAAGACGCACAGAACAAAAAATACAATTTTATAATAGAAAATTAAATAAACTTTCACGAAATACTATTTATAACAAAAAAATTTCTAAATAACAAAAGAACAATAATCTCACATTACAAAAACAACTAAAGGAATGCGTGTGTTCAAGCAGTGTAGCCACAACATAGAATTAAAAAAAAAAAATTCCCTGTGTTCGGACTAATCTACAAGCTACTATTAAGTGCCCAACTATTAATTCATCTATAGCTAGTTGAAGTATAAGGAAAAGCTCTGATGAACGGCAAAATATTTGCGGAAATGAGAGAGTTGTATTCTCCGATCGAACCCAGAATGTTCATCAAGTATTTTTAGATATAAAAAACGAGTTTTTAATATCGGAAAGTCCTGATCGATCATCAGTCTCGAGCAAAAACTTAAAGCAGAAAAATATTACGAAAACTTTAAAAAAATTACGATTCGCTTTACAGAATTGTTGTTTTGATCTGTTCAGTAAGAAGGGTGTATCTGGTCCAAGGTAACATGATTCATTACGTTGATAATAAAAAAGAGAACAATAAACAAATTTTGGATTATCCATCGTATAGTCCAAATTTGATGTCATCTGATTTTCATTTTTCTCTGAAATTTTTTAGAAAAATGAAAATATGCAAACCGATAACGATATTCATCATTAAACAACCACCGATTAATTCAAGAAATAGGCGGTAGGAGTTTTTAATTCGCCAATAATAGTTGTGTATTAACGGAGATTACATTGAGAAACAGTTTAATATATATTTTCAGTCTAAAAACAAGGAGTTTAAGTTACAATAAAATTGTTATCCGTTTACGAAAAAACTATTGATATTTTTAAAATACCCTTTACATTTATTCATTTGATCCAAAGTTTTAAGAATGAAGAGGAATATTTAATACATTATTACGAGAGTCATTCTATAATTAAAGGAAGAGATGACTGTATACAAATTATTTATTTAATGACAATGAAACTAATACTACTTTTCAACATAACCCCCGGCTATATTTAGATTTGTCCATCTTTCAGTGCGCTTTCTCATTCCAGCAGTAAAGAACTGTTCACGTCGATGTCTGAGCCATTCTTGTACTGCATTCTTGACCCATTCATTGTTGCGAAACTTAGTACCACTCTTGAGAGGAGCAAATATATAAAAAATCTGTTGTGCGAGATCCGGGACTGAGATGGTTGTGGCAACCATCGGGAAGCTATTCAGAAGTTGGACTTCTGAATAGCTTCCCGTGTCTTTTGAGCGGTATGGGGCTGGAATTATCATGCAGAAGATTGCAAGAGAGAGAACCGCGGAGAGAGCCTCCTCCTTATTGCCGATTTCATTTTATTTTCCACAACGTCACTATAGTACTCGCTGATGATTGCAAGTTGTTCTTCCAAATAATCACCATAAATTGGGCTTTGATAGCTTCAAAACACCTTTATCATCTATTTTTCGGCTGATAAATAGGTTGTGAATCTTTTCCTGGCTGGTAAATTCGAATATTTCCTAACAACCTGATGTTTGGATTCTGACTAAAAATGACGAATCCAAGTTTCATCATAATTATTATGATGCTATCTTAAAGTATTTACCTTTCGTAAAAGTTCTGTTCAAATGTGAATTCCGGTGTCTTTATGATTTTGAATTGACCGTCTCGGAACGTTCTGACCGCCGTGAACACGTTTTATTCTAACTCAGTTTCTCATGAATAATGGAATGGACAGTGTCAAGTTAGTAGTCGCACTACAAATTTCAACAATTTCCCAAAATTTTAATCCGTCTCTTGAGAATAAGATCATTTATGTGATTTTGCAAAGCGTCAGTTGAAACTTCTACTGGTCTTCCGCTATGATGAAAAGCAATAAAACGTTTTCTGCTCAATTTCTACTGTTCGATATACTTGCAAAAATTTTCACGGTTAATAAAGTTTTTGTTATACTACTTTACTATTTTAATATACTGCAAATGGATTTCGCCTGGTTTACGCCTTCAGAAAATAAAAATCTTATTACAGCACGCTGTTCCTTCCACGGTACACGTTTCAAGAGGAACCGACATTTTGAAATAAATAAATAGGTTATTGTAATGGAATTTCTTTTCAAACAGGTATTGTATATATTATGATGCCAACTTGAATGTTTTACAGTTTCAGTTTATTCTACTTAATCATTTTTAAGCTGTCCCCTATTATCTCTAATTATTAAACAATCTTCGGATAAAAATAAACTGAAATAAAATTAAAACAAAATAATACTTAACAAAAATAAGATTCTCTTATATTATTTTCCAAATATATCTCCCATCAGTAAATATAATACATACATCTCCTCTAATATATATATATATATATATATACAAGTTACTCAAAGAGCTTCTAGGTTCAAAAAAAAAATTTGGGATTTGATTTTGGGATTGAAAATTAAAATAAGATATTATTTAACTTAATCTTAATGTGTAAAACAAAATTTTTATGGTTTTTAATCTTCCATTTATGTATTTTAGAAAAAAGGAGTCGGCAAAGCATTAATCAGCAAAGAAGAGGAACAGTGAAACAGCGGTTGGCAAAACTGTTAAAAATTAAATTAAATATTCTCTTTATGTAAGATATGCAGATACAGTCTACTTGTAAATATTTTTAAATTAAATTAATACTTAAAAACATTAAATTATTTTATAATTATTCAGACCAATTTAAATAGAAGAAGTACGTGCTTCAAAATCTACAGAACTAGTATTATAAAAAATTCAAAATTAATTATTACATTTCATTTATTTTTAACAAATATTTCGTACTGGAGATTGATAAGGCAATCTAGTTATAAATATTTTACTGCGTGAAGTCCATATTTTCAAACTCGTAATGCATTGTAAAAAAAAAAAAAAATTGGTCTTGTAAAAATTTATTTTACTAACTGCTTGATAAAAAGAAAGAATTGAGTTCACATCTCTCCTTTTTTGAATTATTATTATAGTGTATCAATTTATTTAAAACAATAAACTGTGATGGAAAAAAATTATGTCTAAATTGACCCACTTTTTCGCCTCTCTGATTGCATTTAAAGTTTGCTTAAATGGATTATATAGGTGACACAAAGAAAACGGGAACTTTTGAACTCACACTGAGCAACTTTATAACTATAGTTGGTTTTGTAAAACAATTTTACGGTGAAAGCATATTGAACACAGTTCCAGTGCTCCATCGTGACCGAATGGCAAGGTGCTTTTGTATAAAGCACTGCTGTCAACTGCACGTGCCTGCCACTACCCATTTCAATAGTTACCATTTTTTGTGTCACTTTGTATATAGTCGTACACATATAAAAAATAATATATATAAGAAAATTACAAACATTTTTCAATATATTTTAGAAGAAACTTTTACTTATCGTATAAGTATTTAACAAATATATAAGTGCACAGTTTTATTAAGGTGGCTATGTGAAAAAGAAAAAAAAAGATATTTTGTTTTACAAAAAGATAAATGACCTTTTTTTTTGCACTAAATCAAGTTTTTTTAACATATATTTTAATCATATTTTTTAAGTATACGATACGCATATTATTCCATATTTAAATAATATAATAATATTTAAATAAGAAACGGAATGAGAAACTTAAATTAAAATTGCTGGGAATTTCAACCGTCTGTTATAAAAAGAATGTGGTCGATTTGTGGAAGATTTAATTTATTGTTTAACTTTGGATATTTGCTGTGTAATATTGTCAGGTGATTGTGTTATTTACAGATATGTGGATCGAGATACCCGTTAGTTTTAACGAAATTTCTTTTATCGTTTACAACTCTCCTTCCATCTAATTGTAAACTGGAATATTCAAATTTTTTACATACCGCAAGTACTTTATTTAACGTTGTTTATACGTTGTACATGGCAACAAAAAATATTTCTTCTGTTTACTGAAACCTAAATAGCAATTTTCTTTACAACCTTTATATTAAAACCGACACTTTATAAAAATGGAACATACGTTGATATCAGACAAAATTCTGTTCTTGGGATGCAATAAAAGTTCAATTTTTTATATCATCTCTAATCGAAGTTATGGTATATTGAAATTACACCAATGGGAAAAGCGAAAAAAGTGTTACATATTTTTATACTTAATATTCATTATATCATTACCATTTTTTAAAATTACAACTTACAGAAATGTTGTAATACTAAAAACCTCAATTTTGTGTCCATCAAGTAGTTAAATACATACTTAAACTTTTCAAAAGAAAATATTTGTATTTTATGAGCCATAACAAGAGTGAAAAGACATTTTACAGTTAAATGACTTATAACGCCACTGTACCAGGAAAACTTCCTTGAAGTAAAATTTCTCAATAATTAACATATACAGAGTGTCTCACAAACAGAAACTTTCAGGACATATTCTACTGGTGAAAGTAATGATAAACGTTCGTATAAACATAGGTCTAGAAACGCTTTATTTTCGAGTCCAGCTAGTGAACATTTTCACCCAGATTTCAACTCTTGTAATAAAAGAAGCCATACTGTCATTTTTGGGACCCAAATTAAACAGTAAATTTGGTGGTTTCTAATGTAATTTAAGCTGGAAAATAGGATAAAACAGATCTCAGAACTGTAAGCTCCAATAATTTTTAACATATCCGACGTAAAACACAAGCTTTAGTGTCGAAAAACAAGTTTTCTTTAGTTTTGTAGTACAATAACTATTTTAAATTACCAATAAACGCGGAAGATTTTTAAAAAAAACTTGTAGAAAATTTAATTCTGAGAAAATTAATGTTAATACAGCCAATAAAAAGTAACAGAAACTCTTAAAAATCAGTTTTTTTAATGAAGTAAAACAGACAAAAACTATATAATAATACATATAGAATTTATCAGCATTTACGAACGAATGGTCATTTCCAACGTGTTTGTTTTCTGCTGAACGCTAAGTAAATTATCACATTAACGGTGAACATCGTGTGATTCGGCATATTCAGTGTAGCCCAGGAACTAGTACTAGACGAATTTCTGGTTTGTCAAAAAACAATGTGTGGCATATGGTGTGGCGTATGGCGTACGGAAAGAGAATCTTCATCCATTCCGCATGCAGAGGTTCAAAATTTGCGGCCAACAGATTACTCCTAACGGGAAAACTCGTGTCATTGACTTCTAGATCACGCTGCTAAGGTAAATTAAATGTTATTTACTGATAGAACCACTTTTGCGAGAAACGGAGTCTTCAGTTCTAAAAATACTCATTTATGGAGCGGAGATAATTCATATGGTACTGTGAAACTAGTTTCCAACATAGATTTCACATTAATATTTGGTGTGGCATTATTTATGACAAAATTCTGGGACCATTTTTTTTTTCAATGAAAACCTTACAGAACGGGAAATGCGTACGTTCATTTTTTGAAAAATAATTTTCCGGCTTTTTTTATAGAATACTCGTATACCTTTTCACATTAGAATGCAAATGATTTTCCAGCACGATGGTGTAGCGCCACCTTTTTCTTTAATAGCAAGGAATCACTTGAATGCTAATTTCTTAAACTGGATTGGACGTGGTGTACCAATCGATTGGCCCACCACGATAACCTGACTTAACACCACTACTAGATTACTTAATTTGGGAGCAAATGAAAACGATACTATACCAACAGAAAGTTAATACTATAGAAGAGTTACTCATTAACATAAGTGCTATTGAATTTATACGAAACGATCCTGAAATGATCGGAAAAGGCACCGGAGATATTTTACATTTGGAAGAGTGCTGTGTACATTGGGAAGGAGAGAATTTTGAACAACTACTGAAACTGAGGTTTGTTATTCTGTTACCATTTATCATCTCACATTTTATTTTTTTGTTTTGATTATTAGGAATGTTTATTAGGCACAGAAAGAATAATACGATTTTCTGTTTTACTTCAATAAAAACACGGGTTTTTTTAATTTTTTTACTTTTTATTGGCATACATTAATTTTCTCAGAATTAGATTCTCTACAAGTTGTTTTTTTTTTACTAAATCTTACGCATTAATTAGCTATTTAACATAACTATTAAACTACAAAGCTAAAAAACCTTATTTTTGGACACCGAATTTAGCGTTTTACGTCGGATATCTTAAAAACTGCTGGAGTTACAGTTCTGGGACCTGTTTTACTCTTTTTTGTAGCTCAAATTACATAAGAAACCACCAATTTTACTTCTTAATTTGGGTTTAAAAAATTACAGTAGGGCTTCTTTTTATTAGAAGAACTGAAATACGGGCGAAATCTTTTGCTAGCCGTAACTAGAAAATAAAGCATTTCCAGACCTATTTTTATATGAACGTTTTTTGTTATTTTCACCAGTAAAACATGTTTTGAAATTTTCTCCATTTCTTCATGGGATACTTATACATATTTGTATATAAAAAAAATAAAGGTTTAATAGAAAACTAAGGTAAATCCTTGTCTTGTATAAAAATAAAAGTAGAAAAAATTTATCATAAATAAACATTTGTATTTTATACTGTACCTCAGCTAACGTCTATTTTCATCTACTGTAATCATTTAATTGCTAGTTAAAGTTTCTCTTCTATTTTAAGGTAAAATAATGTAAATTTAATGCATCTTTATTTATAATAGTAATAGTTCATAAAGTACGACTTAAAATCAGTAATTAATTATACTGTATGATAAATAATAATAAATAATAAAAACAAATGAAAAAAAATAATTACAATTTAAATTATTTTATAAAATTTAAATATTGCTTTTTAATAATATAATTATATAAATATTTATATTTAAATATTGTTTTATAATAAAAACAATATAAATTCAAATATATGTAAAAATACGAAAGCATTTTTTTAATTTTTTTTTTTTATAATAATTATTACCAAGTAATATAATCTACCTTATAAGTTAAAAAATGAGATTTTCCTACTTTATAAATTAATGCTGCAAAACGTAATATTTTATATAAGATAAATTGTATAAAATTGTTTCAAATAAATTATTAAATAGTTCTTAGATTTTAAGATTTTAATTTTCATATTATACAGTTTAAAAAAATTACCCGATCTAATCAATCACCTAGTATTTGTAGTTTGTTTTAAATAAATATTCAACAGGAATAGTTTAAAAAAAAAACTTTTTAAAGACTGAATATACTGCCGTAAAGTTATTATCTTAAATTTATGTTAAACTGTGAAAATATTTTATAAACATCTTGTAAGCTTTTTAGTAATAGTTTTAAAGTTGTAAAATCTTTGTTTTAGTATAAGATGTTCTTTAATTTGTGTGATGATGTAGGTGTAGGAACTTTGTAAAAAGAAAAAACGTTTTTAAATATTTTATTAATATAATTTTTATTGTTAATTTTTTTAGTTAGCAGAATACATTTTTATTACATCTAAGTAATTAAAATATTTACATGTTAATATGTAATTATAAAACTGTGTTACTTATTATTATAGAAATTAAATATCAACATACGTATATATATATGTATATAATTTAATAAGAATTTAAATAAAAATTATTGTTTTTAAAATAAATATTTACATGTTCATTTCCTGTGATGATCGTTATAGATTGCGTTTGTACTTTTATCAGATAAGCTTTTCAATAACATTTTAATTATATTTTAATGTATTTTTTAAAGAAAAATATATGATATGTTTTAAGTTTTTATACGCATAGTTTTTCTTTTACAGAATAATAATTTATCTTCTTTTCCTTATTTGTATCTTATTTCTTGACGCTTCTGTTAAATGCTTCTTGATACACTGGATGTTGTATACGTTAAAAGAATCGTAGAAAGGGATCTCTCAGTTTATTACTGTAGATTACAAACATATAAGTTCGATAAATTTTATACGAACAACTAGATAATTTCCCTTCACAAAGAAATTTATTTCTAAAAATAATTTTCAGAAATTTTTACTCCAAACACTATTTTATTGTTTTATAAATTATTTTATTTTTAGTCTACTGTTATTGCGTTCACCAAACTCTTACCGTTTCTTCCAATGACTGTTCATACTCCTTCCTTATAGTTGTATAAAATAATTTATATTAATTATCTTCTATTCTATCGCACGCCATCGCTTGTTTCATTAATGCTTTAAATACCAAATCTAACATAGCTGAATGTCCTTTCTCAACATCTTCAGTAAATCTGTTTTTCAAAATCAAGATGGAAAGGGTTGTGTTCTTCAAAATCCAAACATTTGGAATTAAGGCGTCAACAGATGTACTTCTGGCATAAAAATGGGGTGTTACCCCTATATATCTTTATTTTAAGTAATAATAATAATAAAAGTAAATCCTTTATTTTCTTCTAATACAACCACGTTACAAAACTCTAAATATGAACTACAAATACAATATAAACTTTACAATTGTATCAAGTAAAATGTAAACCCAAAATCCGCATTCAGGAGTTCAACTGTCTATAATACATTTTAACCAGAAAGATTGTAAAAATCAAATTGATAACAAAAAAAAATCTACAAATTGCATTAAAAATGCGTGAAGCATAAGTGAAAAATATATAATGTTATAATATTAATAATGATTCTTACAATAATACAAAAAATATTCTACAAAAAAAATTATATGCCACACAAGGGACTAATAAAAATTTAAATCAAATATTTACTCAATAAAATATATTTTTATTAATATTTGAAATAAAGAATCAATATCATCATCATACATAGCTTGAATATTCAATTTTTAACTTTATTTTTAAAGATATTAATTGAATTACAAGGACTGAATAGAGGTAATACCATATTTGAAAATTTAGTCCTAGAAATAAGAATGTTTTGAACACATCCCAGTTCGGTTTAGGGGATCAAATCGATGATGATATATTCCTAAGTTTCATTCTTGTATTATAGTCAATCATCAACTCCCGTGACTACCAATGTTTACCTCAATCAGTTTACCAATGTTTACTGAAAATCAGTACTTATAATGTATATATACTTATATGTTTACCATTGATTTTCAATCAGTGGTAAACATTATAAGTAGGGAAAGCAACATTACAAGTACTTTAATAAAAAAAATGTGCTTTAAAGGAATAGTTTTGAACATCATTAATAAATTAACCCGCGCCTCAGCTTCGCCTGGGCTAGATGGTAACTTGCGATTCCCGAAGTGGTCAATTCTTTTGTTTTATGTTTTTTAGTCAAATAACCGGTGGTTGGTGCAGCCAGTCACGTTGGTAAAGGCTGAGTTGGTTGAGCCACAGCGCCGTATATCTTCGCACCCCTTAAAAAATCGGAATTAAAAAAAAAAACCGAAAAATGGTTTTTAAATATTTATCTAAAGAGTAATTTCAAACCAAAATCTACTGCATATCTTGTTTATTATAGTCGGGATTAGAAAAATTTACAATCATTGTTCAAAATTTGTTTTATCTTTCTTCATCCCCTTTCAATGTCGAATTTCAAAAATCTAGAAATTGATTTATTGACATGAAGACTATACTCGACAAAAATCAGGTTGATTTCTTCATCTGTTAACGAGAAACTAAAAAAAAAATAATAGGGTTTAAAAAAAATTCAAAAATCTGTATTAACAATTTTAATCTTTTGTTGTTTGCTTACATGTAAAGTTATAGGCTAATTTCACAACGGGTTGAGAAAAATTGATTTAGATAGACTGAACAAAATTCTTACTTGTAATGGAAAACATTACAATAGTATTTAATGCATGGGATGTTGTAGTCCTGTCAGATAAAATAAAAATCAAATAAAGCAAAAACTATTAAACAGTAACCTATGTATTCGTTACTCATTACGGGTATTCTTTGATGTTTGTACTACCGAACCGTTACTCCTTAAAACGAGTCGTTACTTATTACAAGTAGTTCGTATCGCATTGTTACTCTATCAAAACAAAAACTGAAAGAACATAAGTATGAATATAACAACAGTATGCATTTAGGCCCTGTCTCTTTATCTGTTTATTCTTCTCTTTAACTACCTTACGGTAGTTCCGGGGCTATTAGAGCAATTATCCTCATTGATCCTTCAGAGGATGAATGAGGATGATGTGTATGAATGTGAATGAAGTGTAGTCTTGTACAATCTCAGGTCGACCAC
>JAAAKQ030128729.1:0-13563 GCA_010016005.3 Zanna intricata | reverse complement strand
AAAAAAAAAAAAAAAAAAAAAAAAATACATAAAATTATATTTTAACTAAATCATAGGTATTTCAAAACATTAATATACTAGGTGAGTTAGCTTGAAATGAATCTGTATGTATTATCCTTAGAATTTAACCTTAAAGAAAATGCCTTTGTAATTTTTCAGAAAATTAAATTTTTGTTAGCTTTTAATATGTTGATATTTTAATTGATTAATTTTTATTTTCTAGAAACTGTATCATTTGTTGATATGCTGTTTGATAAACTCTTAAATCAGAGTTCTGATGCCAGTAATAAAGGATCATTACAAACTACACCTGTTAAAGTAAAAACAGAACCGCCTCAAGGTAAGCATCGATGTCATTGTAAAGTTTAAGGTAGTGTTAGATAATTACCAGTTAGAATTATTTTAATATAATAGTTGCAATAATTGTGTTGATATTATTTATTAAGCTACCTGTCTTCAGATTTTAAACAAAGAAATTTTTATTTAATTTTGCGTGATCCCGTATTCTTTTATATTTTATAATATAGTAATAGTAACTCTTACAGAGCTATAAGATGTTTCAAACCAAAACATAATCGATTCTCGCAGAATAAATATTTATTTTGTGGGATGAAATGATTTCTTTGAAGTAAAACATTCTTTGATCATTAAAAAAAAGATTTTTAAGTTGTTTAATAATAATAATAGACAATAATGTGTCAAAGTCATAATTTTAACATTTTGAAGTGTACAGGTTTTAAACATGCAGTCTGGTCTGTGTCAGCTGGCTATTTTTGGATTTTTTTTGATAGTGTGTGGTAAGCCATTTTGTTATGATTGTCTATTTGTTAGTCATTTCTTTTTCTCGACACTACTCTTATTTGCATATCAATCCTATTTTATTATTAAGCTACATTCATTAAAACTTTATACATTAAAACTTTATAAGTTATTTATACATTTATTTATTTTTTTAAATTAGTGTTGTTTCATACAGCGTATTAAATCGGTTCTGTAATTATACAATTTTATTTTATATTTATATAACTCTGTTAAAATTTTATTTTCTTATACTCGTTTCACGCTATATCCATTTATTGTTGTATTTGTATCTTTTATGTATTAATTGTATAGTTATAACTTTTTCATACTCTTCTTCAGAAAAAAAAATTACTAGAGTAGCTTAGCTGTTATATTTCTTCAGTTCCTGAATTGGAAATTGTATCCTGCAGTTATATAGGAGTTGATAGAATCTGTGTCGTGTCATTTCGATTAAAGTAGCTTCTATTAAGGCATTATTGCCTCCCCAGCAATGTAGACAGTCTGTGTTGAAGCTGACTGATTCTCATGGTACACATTTAAGGAAGAAAGGGTGAAGAATTAAAAAGATAGGTAAAGGAATGTGAAGGTCAACCCATATGCCCCATGGGAGATGGCCTGTTAAAAAATAAGCAAAATATTTTGAAGACAAACAATTTTAATTTCCAACTTAAGTGATTAAAAAAAAAGTGGAAGAAAACAATTTTTAATTCTCTTCATAAACCCTGTATATATATATATATATAGAAAATTCTTTGAAGAAGTTACTTTTTTTTAAACAAAAACTTTGGAGCCATGTGCTTATTTTTAAACAATTAATGTAATAAAGTAGGAAAAAACTACTAAAATGATTTATCTCTGAAAATAATTTACAGTGTTAATGCAGTTTTCCCTTTTAGTAATATTTAATTTAAAACCCAGTGCAAGTAAAACCAAAATTTAGGTAATTACTACAGCTTAAGTACAGCTACTTGTAAACTACTGCCTTATGCTAATTAAGCACAGTATCATCTAACAGATTTTTTTAAAAATTTTTAAATTAAAATCTTCAGTCTGACAATTAAGTACTGAGACATGTATGGAATTAGGTTAAAACATTTTAATATTATGTGCATTTTATTCAAATTAATCCCTTTTACATCAATGTAATGAATGAGTGGAACAATCTAGCAGTTTTTGGACAGCAAATTGTATTTTGATGCAGTCTAAAAACTTGTATTACATTTTGTTTTTAAAACTATATCCTTTCAACATTGAACATAACCTTCATTCATATCCTTTCAAGAAAGACATCCTTTCAACATAACTTTAATTTTGGAATCAGAAAAAATCACAAGGGCATAAGTCTGGAAAATAGGACGGATAATTGAATAGACACTGGTTTTTGTACTAAAAGTTCCTGGAAACTGCGTGGTGGCTGGTACATTGTTGTATGAAAAATGAAGCAACTGCCTGATACTGAGTACTTGGCCAGACAAGGTGAATTCAAGAATTGTTTTATTTCTTTGAGCAATTTGAAGGGTATTTTTTGAATATTGCACACACTTATATTTCGATTATCTGACAAGGAATGTAGCACAAACTGGAGAGTGGTTTTTTAGCTGAATTTTCTGTGATGATTTGGCTTTCTGTTTTACACCCGATTTGTCTACATTCATCCCATCAATTTTTTACGTATATTTTAGTACCTATATATATATATATATATATTTATATACTTGTTTTCTTACTTTACAAACCACCTTTCTTCATATTGCTTGATTCAGATGCCCTTTTGAGCTTCAAATAGAATTTTATTTCCTGTTTTACAGTGATAATGTGACAGTGATTTCTCATTTACATACACAACAAAGAACAGCAAAGTTGTTCTCTGCATGTCTTTACTTACACAGTTAGTGTGGTTCTTGATTGTATGGTTTGCCAGATTATGGATTAAGAACATCCCTATTGATTGTACATGTTGTTCACTAGATAAGATTTTGGTCTTGGTCAACATAAAAATCTGTCTCATTATTTAATTGTCTTGCTGTGTAGGTTTATTTCAATGTTTATTAAAATACAGAAGTAATATTTTTTTCTTATTTACAGAAAAGATAGTTTCACCTGTAAGTCAGATACCAACAGCAGCTGTTGTTGAACCTTTAATAGATAAAGATCAAATGGAAAAAGAAAAGGAAAAAGAGAAAGAAAAGGAAAAGGAAAAAGAAAAAGAACGAGAGCGAGAAAAGGAAAAAGAAAAAGAAAAGGAAAAGGAAAAAGAAAAAGAAAAAGAGAAAGAAAAAGAAAAAGAAAAGGCAGAACATGAGAGAGAATTAAAAGAAACTAGGGAAAGAGAATTAAAAGAACAAAGGGAAAGAGAGCGAGAATTGAGAGAAGCACGAGAACGTGAAAGAGAAAGAAATCGTGATAGGGAACGTGATGAAGAAAAACGGGCATCTACTATTCAAACTATTAAAGAGGTGAGTTGATTACATTATTTTTGTGCTTTATTTGATATATATTTTATTTGCTTTTGTTTTCTTTGATTGTGTATACTTGCTGAAAATTATGTTTGTTTTTAGATTTCCATTTATGCTGTTTATTTTTTGTCTTAAGTTGTTTGACTGGTTTGATGCAGCTCTCCAAGATTCCATATCTATTGCCAGTCATTATATTTTGGTATACTTCTTATATCCTACATCCCTTAGAATTTGTTTTACATATTCCAAATGTTGTCTGCCTGTACAAATTTTGCCATCTACCTGTCTGTCCAATATCAAAGTGACTATTCCAGGATGCCTAAGATGTGTGGTCTATAAGTCTGTCTCTTCTTTAGCTACATTTTTTCAAATGCTTCTTCCTTCATCGGTTTGCTGCAACACCTCTTCATTTGTCACTTTATCTACCCATCTGATTTTTAACATTCTCCTATAGCACCACATTTCAAAGCTTCTAATATTTTCTTCTCGGGTACTTTGATCGTCCAAGTTTCACTTCCGTATAATGCTATGCTCCATACATATTTTTTCAAAAATGTTTTCCTTATGTTTAAATTAATTTTTGATGTAAGCAAATTATGTTTCTGGCTGAAAACTCATGTTGCCTGTGCTCTTCAGCATTTTATATTGCTCCTGCTTCACCAATCTTTAGTAATTCTACTTCCCAAATAACAAATTCTTCTACATCCATAGTCTTTTCTCATTCTATTTTTGTATTCAGTGGTCTATCTACTTTAATTCTACTACATTTCATTACTTTCATTTTGTTCTTGTTTATTTTCATGTGGTAGTTCTTGTATTGGACCTCATCATTGTTTCTTCTGAATCTTTTTTACTGTCAGCTAGAATTACTATATCATCAGCAAATCATAACATCTTTACCTTTTCTCCTTACACTGTTACTCAAAATCTAAACTGTTCTGTATCATTATTAACTGCTAGTTCTATATAGAGACTAAAAAGTAACAGGGATAGGGATCATCCTTGTTTGAATCTCTTTTTTATTACTGCTTCTTTCTTTTGCTCTTTGATTATTATTGTTGCAGTTTGGTTCCTGTAAATATTAGCAATTGTTCTTCTATCTCTATACTTGAACTCTAAATTTTTTAAAATGCTGAATATTTTATTCCAGTCATGTTAACAAATACCTTTTTTGATTCTATAAATGCCATGTATGTTGGTTTGTTTTTCTGTAATGTTCCTTCTACTATTAACTATTAATCTGCAAGCTAAAATTGCTTCCCTTGTCTCTATGCTATTCCTGAAATCAAATTGGTCTTCTAACACTTCTTCCACTCTCCTCTCAATTCTTCTGTACAGGATTCTAGTTAAAATTTTTGATGCTTGAGAATTTAAGCTAGTTCTGTATTCTTCATATTTATCTGCAACTACTTTCTTTGGTATATAACAATAACATTATTTATGGTGTCTGACCGAACTTTACCTTTTTCCTAAATATTACACACCTGTGTGTATAATCTA
The DNA here is from genome assembly GCA_010016005.3 of Zanna intricata. Classification (NCBI taxonomy): domain Eukaryota; kingdom Metazoa; phylum Arthropoda; class Insecta; order Hemiptera; family Fulgoridae; genus Zanna; species Zanna intricata. The sequence continues at coordinate 8,806 of JAAAKQ030128729.1, read as the reverse complement.
TCTATCGCTTCTTCAACTGAACTGCGCAGTAATTTTGCAGATATCCTCTCCTCCCAGGAGTCTTTATCCCATTGTAATCCTTTAATGTTCTATTAAATTCATATCTCAATATTGTATCTCCCTTTTCTTCCTCTTTGACTTCCTCTTCTTCCTCAGTAATGCCAGTTTTTAATTCATTTCTTCTGTAAAACTCTTCAATATATTCCATCCACCTATCAACCTTTTCTTTTGTATTATAAATCGGTATGCCATCTTTATTTAACACATTATTAGATTTTAACTTTTGTACCACAAAATTCTCCTTAACTTTCCTGCATGCTGCATTTATTTTACTAATGATCATTTCTCTTTTCACTTCAGAACACATTTCTTTAATCCACTCTTCTTTCACTAATTTGCACTTCCTGTTTATAGTATTTCTTAATTGCCGATTGGTCATTTACCTTTTTTTTTCTTTTTTTTTTACATTCTTATTCTTCATAAGCTCAACCATCAGCTGCAATATATTCTGTTATATTCTTTTCTACCAGTTCTCTTTGCTTCATCTAAGTTCGCTTCTGCTGATTTAAGAATTTCATTTTTAATATTCTTCCATTCTTCTCTATTTTCTATCTTATCTTTTTTACTCAGACTTCTTGCAATGTCCTCATCAAAAATCTTTTTTTCCTCCTCTTTCTCAAGCTTCTTTAAATCCACAGATTCATGTGGCACCTTTTCTTCAAGTTTTTAAACCCCAATCTACATTTTATTATCACTAAATCATGGTCGCTATCAGTGTCTGTTCCTGGATATACTATGCAGTCAACGAGTTGATTTCTTAATTTTTGCTTAACCGTGATATAATCTATCAGGTAATAAAGTCATGTTAATAGTCTTTTGGGATGCAAAAGCCCATTTCTTGTGAATTTTTGGAAGGATAGTGTACTGTTGATAGTCAGTACTATAGATCTGTGCTTGAAAATTTAACCCTGATATACTATAGAAAAGGAGGTTTACAAAGCAAAAGGATATTCCTTTTATAGGATAATGCCTGTCCAACATTGCATGATGAGCAATCAACACTTGAAACTGTTGAAAATTAATTCTGAGAGGTTCCTCTGTTTTTTGATTTGGGCCTCCAAATGAGTTGTTCCATAGCATCGCAGTTTACTACAACAAAGAATTGAAAATAAATGCGGTAAACTAACCCATATTTAAAGACAATTCTCTGCAGCTATTAAAGCAATATTAGTGTATATGTTGAAATTAGAAGTTAAATTTATAGCAATCGGCCATTGTTAATTTTTTTATGTATTGAATGTACAAATGATTCTGTACATAGAGGTTTACCAAAAATAAAACCTTATTTATTTATTACACTGGTCAACAAAAAATTATTTTTTTTTGTCATAAAAATTATAATAAAAATAAAATAATAATTATAATAAAAATATAATTTGTGTACTTATTAGTATTTTTATGCTGAATTTAAAAATTAACTGGTTTTTCTCTATCGTGTAAGGTTTTTGAGTGACAAGTGATTTAAATTTTTTAGTTTTTTTTACACAATACAATAAAATACGTGCTTACCTAGAAGATGAAACTGTTAGTTTTCTTGCTGTATTTTCTCTTTTTGTTGTATTCTATTTCAGGTCAGTCTCTTTTAAGTGTCCAACAGTAGTCTGCAAGCATGTTTGGACCCCACTTTCCCTGATGTTGTTTTTCTATATAGTTGAAATGTCCTGATGGAACCACTCTCCATGTTCTTCGCTTACTGCTCTGAGATTTTCTGGGAAGAAATTCAGGTGGGAATGCAAAAATGGATTTTCAGTGACATATGTCTGTATGATGTTAAAAGATCATCTACTATTTCTTTGTAATTTTCTTCCTTATGATTTTCTAAAAGGTTTTTGCAGATACTCTTGAATGATGTCCAAGCAGATTTCTCAGCCTCATTCAATTGGTTGTCAAAGTTCTTTTATCAGTTTCCGTATGTGTGTTCCTATGAATATTTCTTCTTTAATCTTAGCTTCACAGATTCTGGGGAACTTATTTTTTAAATAAGCAAATTCTGACCCATTTCGATCCATAGCTTTGAAAAAGTTCTTCATAAAACCAAGTTTTATGTGAAGTGGAGGCAAGTACACTTTTTTTGGATCAATCAACAGTTTGTTTTCAACATTCTTTTTTCCAGGATTAAAACATTCTCTCTTCGGCCATTCCTTCTTCATGTAGTGATTACATCTGTCTCTACTGTCCCATTCACACTGAAAGCAGCAATACTTCGTGTAACCAAGCTGTAGTCCTAGTAGAAGTGCAGTAACCTTTAAATTGCCACAGATATGTCATTCAAATTGTTTATAGTTTATTTTGTTCAGTAACAGTTCTATTCTTTCATAAGTTTCTTTCATTTTGGCATGTGGTTTAGATGGACAACCAATGGCATGTGGTTTTTGTTTCCAATGTGGAGAAGTACAGCTTTCATGCTATTGTTTGAAAAATCTATAAATAAATGCCATTCCTCTATTTTGTGTTTGTGACCAAGGGCTTCCATAAGACAACCAATATTATTGCAGAAAACAATTTCATTTTCAACAAAAAAACAGTTTTCAAATTCATTTTGTCTATTTCTAAATACAATAACTTTTGTTTTGTGACTGAGGAGGGTTCCAACCTTTTAATCTGGAGTCCTAAAGTTCACCTTGACTTTTAGAATATTATTACGCCTAGAAAACTATGAAAAACATTGTTCAATAGAGATGACAGTAACATATTTGAACTTGGTTCACATGTACGCGCTACTCAACAAATTGTTTCCAAATTTCAGGATGCCAATCTCTGAAACATTACAGTGGTTGTGAAACAATTAGGTTGTAAGAGATGCAGTTTACTATCGTACTCTGGTCATGATTGCTTATCAAATCTTTTATTTTTGTTGTAATTTTATAGTTCTTTTAATCATGAATTCATTTTCATTTTGGTGTTAATTTAATTTCGAATATTTACATATATATATATATAAAGAATCGGGAAGTAAAATTATGCACAAGCAAATTACAGAGCTTATATGTAATGCTATAAAGTATTTGAATGAAGAATGAAGAAGTAAACAACATAAATCAAATTGAAGTAATAATTAATCATATTAACAAAACAAAAATTTATGTTGAAGCAAATTGGAGTTACACTAACTTGTTCAGTCAGATATATCAATTTGATGTGCATGTTTCTTTAACGTACAGTTGCAGATAAAGATCACTCAAGAAAATTAATATCAGTTCATTTTGAAAGATTTGTTTATTAGGTACTGTAAATAGTTATGTCATCTTTACATGGTTTACAAGTCACTCCCGATAATGGAATACCTGTTTTCAAGATATCAAATATCGCATGCAAGGCCCATTAGATTAAGTAGGCTTGAAATTATTTTACACATTGGTTTTTTTTATCGAACTGATTTACAATTATTTATTAGCATTCCAAGCTTGCTAAGACACACCAATATTAAATCCTACAAGTTACATCTTTATTTATAGCATAGTGGGTGTGTCCAGTGAACATCATTAATGTCAAAAAAAATGATGATGAGTGGTGCCTTCTGTACCTTTGATGCTCTGCATATATCACGACTAAAGAAAAACTGGGACGGTATAAAGTTACATAATAATGTTTTATATGTTACATAAATTGCATATAATAATTCTACAAGGAACATTTTAAAATAAAGGTAAAATATAAAATTGTTCATGAGCATTCAGAAATTTGTTATCTATAGGAATCAGATCTTAATTTTTTGTTAGTGTTTGTGTTAGTAATATTAGGTGTTGACTCTTGAGTTACAAATAATCAACATCTCTTTGTTCTAAACTCAAGGTTTTAAAACCTTTCTTTACATTATAAAAATGTTTTTTTAAAATTAGTTAAATGAGATACAGCAAGCCATTTTCCAGGCATGTTTTAAAACTTTAGTATAAATAGGTTTGAAACATGTGTTGGTCAGTTGGTCATTCATTAGGTAATTAACCCTTCCCTTGTGAAACTTCTATATTTGTTTTTGGGCTTTACAAGATAGTGTAGTAAAATGTTAGACTAGTTTTATGATTAGATTATTCTTCTGTTGAATAATTTGTCTGGACCCATCCTCTTTTATTGCCTTTAAGAAGAATACCTTCTCTAACTGTACTTTTAATTTCAGTTTTCCTAGACCTTTATGTGAGTTCACTATGAAATTTTAAATTAAAAAAAAAAAAAAAAAAAATGGTATCGGTAATGGACAGGGCTCGTTGTGCTGTGTTAATTTTTATAAATATTATAAATAAAATAGCCCTATGATTTGTTTTGTTGTTCAGGTTACAGCATTAAGTAATGGACAACAAAACAGCCTCGGTTCAGTGTTACTTTCTGCAGCTGCCAAACGTGATAATGAACGAAGATCTCCACGTATTAGGGATCGCAACAAATCAGATTCTGTGAGTACATTGTTGATATTTTAAAAATAAATTCTTAATATCTGTTAGTAAAGTGATATAGATTTAATCTCTTTATGCAATTATTTTGTGTTTTTTTAAAATGACTCATAACTTGTAAAAATGATGTTTTAGTATTTTGCCTTAGTAAAATTTTTTTGTTTTTTTTTTGTTTACCAGCCTGTACACTATATATATTGACAGTACAGAAATAAAAAAGTGAGTAACAAAAATCCTAGTAAAGGTAGCTATTTTTATACAGATTTGAATACTAAATCGTGGATACCGGTGTTCTTTGGTGGTTGGTTATTGGAGCTTATATTTCTCCTAATTGCAGCTTAAGTGATTATGCTGAGTTTATGGGCGGTTTGCATACCTTAATTTCTAGAGTATCTAAACGTGTTATAATACTGGGAGATCTAAATTGTAAGACCAGGCTAGTGGGTAGCTCTTACACCAACAGAAGAGGTGAATTACTCTCAGACCTAATGTCATCTTGCGGTTTAAGCTGCCTGAACGACGACACACCTACATTCGAAGTTAGAGGACACCCATCCATGTTGGATCTGACATTAATTGATGATAGATGGGACCATAATCTTTGTAGTTGGTGAGTATTTGATAATGAAACAGGAAGTGACCATTACGCAACAATATTCCAGCTACGTGATTCTGTATTTTGTACACCTGAGCGGAGGTTTTTAGTAAGATTAAGTCGCAGGCAAGTGGACGACATTGCCAGAAAGGTGGCTGAAAGAGTAGCTCAGGATTTTGACATTACACCAGAAAGCCTACAGTTGGCAATAACTGAAGAACTCAGCAGGATCCTGGTTAGATCCAGAGGACACAAACCTGCTTATTGGTGGTCCGCCACAAAAGCCGGTATGCGAAAGGAGCTGTTGTGTCTATGTTGAATCAAACAGAGACTTCGTCGTGAGAGCAGAGACAGATTTGTTGAAGCTGAGTGACAATATATAATTCAGAGAAGAAGGTTGAACTTTGAGATTAAGAAGTCTAAGAGGAGCTGTTGGTTGGACCTTTGTGGGGAACTGAAGGATGACCCGTGGGGATGGGCATATAAAATTGTCACTAAAAGATTTGGAAGAAGATTGCCCATCCTCGCAGAGGAACAGGCCATTTCTCAGATCTCGCGCCTTTTTCCTGGAAGAGATGAGGAGGTATTGGATCCAATTCCATGTGATATCAGGAGATACATGTTGGCGGAGGTTAGTCATTAGGTTCGTAGATTACTGGACAAGAAAAACCGAGGACCCAACGATGGCCCGGCGCTTCTATTGAAAGGAATAATGCAATTGATACCATGGACCATAACAGATGCACTCAATTCAGGCTTAGCCAGAAGTGAATACCCTGGATGGTAGAAGAATTCAAGAGTAGTGTTCCTGCCTAAAGTCAAAACCGCTGAAGCAGTCGTAAACTTTAGACTGATATGTCTGATTAATAATATTGGTAAGACATTAAAGCGATTAATCGCCAAAAGAATCCTGGATGAGCTGAGATCTGGAAATGACATTCACCAGAATCAATTCGGGTTTAGGCAGGGACGGTCTACATTGCAGGCTGTTTCAAAAGTAGTTACATGGGCAGAAGGGGTCAGGAAGGGGACATGGCGAGCAAGAGGTTTGCTGTTGCTGATTCTGTTAAGACATAAAGAATGCATTCGGGTCGGTGTGATGGGGCATGATTATGGCCGCCCTCTTAAACAAGGGCATCAGCCCATATCTCAGAAGCCAAGTTCAGTCCTTCCTACAAGACATATGGCTGCAAGCAGATACGGAAAACTACAGTTTAAATTTTCAAGCCAGTTGTGGTGTTCCTCAGGGCTTCGTTCTCAGCCCCCTGTTGTGGAACATTGTGTACAATGGCATGCTTAACCTGGAGCTTCTGGAGGGGGTCGAGACGGTGGCCTATGCAGATGACCTAGCAGTGTTGGTGGAGGGCAGAAAAGAGGAAGAGGTTCAGAGGTGAGGGAATGATGCTCTCAGAATAATCCGAGACTGGATGGTGACACAGGGACTTAAACTAGTGTCAAATAAATGTGAGTTTATCACACTGACAGGACGTCTCAGATTAGCTCCTTTAGACCTAAGAATTTGCGGTCACCAGCTGCAGACCGCACACACAGTTAAGTACTTGGGAGTTATCTTGGACCGGGGGCTCCGGTTTTCAGATCACGTTACAGCATGCTGCAACTAGCCAGATAAGATGCTGAGAATGCTGACCCCCAATAATGTCTTTGCCTGTAGCCACCAGATCGTGTAAGCGGTGTCTGATTATGTCTGCAGTCTCATCCAGTACGTTGTATGCTGCCCCTATCTGGTGTCCTGCGGTGACCAGAAGACGAAACTTGGTGAGGCTCATAAGTGTTCACAGGAGATCTCTTCTGGGGGTAGTTTTGGCTTATCGAACCATCTCCTACGAGGCGGTCTGTATAATATCTGGCGTACCGCCCATAGACCTACTAATTGAGGAACATAGTGAGAGATATCGGGGAAGGAGTAGAGAAAAAGCCAGAGCTCTCGTACTTAGGAAATGGAAGGAGAAGTGGGCTACAGGCAATAAAGCAGCCTGGACCAAAAGATTAATTAATGATCTAGATGCCTGGTGTGATCAATCGCATGGTGATGTCAACTATCATATTACACAGATGCTTTGTGGACAGTGTGAATTCGAGAACTACTTGCACAGGATTGGAAAGCGAGACTCTTCCACTTGCATGTTCTGTGACCAGCAAGATAGTGTCAAACACACACTGTTTGTTTGCCAAGAGTGGGATGAAGAACGAAGAAGAGCTAACCTTGTTGGGCTTCTAGCAGAAAATTTGATTGGCTTCTTACTGCAATCTAGAAGTAATTGGCTTTTGTTTGACCGCTTTGCCACAACAGTATTACGAACTAAGGTGAGTGAATACCAGAGAAGAGGCAGTTCAAAGATCAGTTTAAAAAAAAAAGAAAAGACAGATAAAAGACCCGAACCAGTCGGGGGGGGGGTGCTCATATTCGTATTGATGTTACCCATTTGAGTGGTCAGTGGGATTTATTAAAAAGATAGAGACCCGGCCTCTGGGGGCGGATGTTGGGGATGACATAGCCAGATCTAAGCTTTCCATCTCTGGGGGTTAGAGGCAAATGGCATATTAAGATCCAGACCCGGTGGGGCTGAGCTGCCATGCAGGTGGGTAGTGAGGCCTCATTAGAGGTAGAGACACTCCTCTGGGTTGAGCAATTCCTAATTGTAGGTCTGACCCAGGGGAGGAGGAAAAAAAAATTACTTAATAATAAATCTTAAAAAATTAATAATAAAGCGTTGTACCAGTCACATTTCCATACTCATATTAAACCAGGTTAGATAAATTGACAAAATTAAAACTTTATGAATTGCCGTTACAGTATTTTTTTTTTTGTTTTTGTTTAACCCCTGGAACCACCATTAACGTATATCTTCAGAGGATGAGATGAATGAATTGTAGTGTGTGTGAAAAATGCCCTGCCTGACCAGGATTCGAACCCGGGACCTCCGGATGAAAGGCTGAGACATTACCACTCAGCCACGGAGGCCGGCGTTACAGTATTTAACTGTAAGATATGTATATTTAAAAGTGGGTGTCTCATTAAAGAAATGAAAATAATTTCATAATATTTAGTACTGGTAAAAATAAAGAAAAAAATTCTGTTACACGTATGTCCAAAAACACTGCTTCTGAATTATGACTACCAAAGGTTTTCACCCTGATTTCTGCTTCAGCAGCAAAATGTGATTATTCTTGATTTTGTGAAACATAAATTGTCAGGTAAAATTGGTATTTTTATGTTGTTTTTTTAATCTAAAATTTAAGCAAATAGGTCTCAGAATTACAAGTATATCAAAAGAAAGTTTTCACATTCTTTCATTATTGTCAGTTCTAAATAGCTTTTATTTAATAGAAGTTTAGTTAAATTGTACTTAGGATTTATTCAGTTATATCAGAGAATGATTTAGATACTTCTGTTTCATTATGTTGATACTATTTTTTTTACAAATACAAATTTTTGTTCGGTTTATAATGAGTAGACAGATTTGTGTTAGATATGGAGATCTAATGAAAAATTGGTATCAGTTTCATTTCTAGCATGATGTACGTTTTTGCTATTTTCATTTGAATGATTTATTAATAGTGTTCTTTCTTTAACTAATATTAATATGCTCATTAATTGATGTTCAGTTAATTATATTTAATTATATTTTAAGCCGGCCTATTAATTATATTTTTAGCCGGCCTCCGTGGCCGAGTGGTAGCGTCTCGGCTTTTCATCCGGAAGGTCCCGGGTTCGAATCCCGGTCAGGCATGGCATTTTTCACAC
>JAAAKQ030128728.1:17306-31793 GCA_010016005.3 Zanna intricata | reverse complement strand
GAGATTGTACAAGACTACACTTCATTCGCTTTCATACACATCATCCTCTGAAGTAATACCTTAACGGTAGTTCCGGACGCTAAACAGATAAAGAGAGACCTGTAAGGTAAAAAATGTTAACATGTATTGCAAAGATTGTTATGGAAACCTGGCATTAGTTCAATGTTTCAGTGAATGTCATTCTGAAGTTTAGTTACTTTGTGTTGACAACTTTGGACTAGTATTAATTTTTTTCTTTATTTACTTTTATGCAATGTTTATCATGCTTTTCAATTTAGTTTTTTGGCGGATTTAATTAATGTGCAATGAAGTGGAAAAATGTCTTTATTTTTTAAGATTCTATATTTTAAAATTTTATATTTTTTATGAATGAATATTATATTTTTCTTTTATTGTAGTAGTATTAATTTTTATTTTAAAAATATCTAGGCTAACCAAATTGTAGGTCTTGTGTAAATTTACATTACTGAAGATGAGCTTATGGCCGAAAGCGCTTTGATGAGCAGAAAAAATAAAGGTAAGAATGTTTCTTTGATTCTGAACTTTGCGGAATGGCTGAATATAAAGCTAAATTTTGCGTAAAGAGGACATATGAAATAGAAGAAGTTTAATTTAAATAAATTAATTATATTTGTGTATAAAACTTTATAATCAAAAATATATTTTATTTCATATTATTTTTCAAGAACTCAAATGATATTTTCTTTTAATTCAGATGTGAATGAAGTTATGTTTTATCAATGCTATTAAGTTACCTTGTTTTTTCCAGCAATACTTGCCCAATTTTTCTATTTGTTAGTACATTACATATATTTTTAGTCAGTTGAAAATTTTTAAAATATTTAAGCGGTTAACTTTTGTATTAATATTAGAGTAAAACATTGTTTTACAATGTAATGAAATAAATAAACTGTAAGATAGCTTCTTCAAAAATGAAATTGACTGTTTTCTTGTTTAGTTTTCTTAAAAACTAATTTTACGCCACAATTTGGGTTAATAGTAAGTATTTAGATAATAACTGTTTTAAATACTCCCACTAAAATACCTATTTTGTTGTATTTCATAAAGATATGGTAAAAATTTGACATTTTAGCGCAATGTATGCATAAAATTCAGTCCTCTTTTAATTCAACGGGATAGACGAACTGTTTCTACTGGAATAGTTAATACTTCTGCGAATAGAATTTACTTATTGTTTAACTCTATTAAACTAAATATTTTTTGGCCAGGAAAATTTACAAAAGCATTGATGTTTGAAACAAATGGACCACATACATAACACAGGTAGCGAGGTCACATATGTTCTGTTATGCAGGAAAGCAATGCAAGTTATTTCGACCTCCGCAGCAAACATGTTAATTGTAGTCACATGAAATAACATTAAGGTAAATTCAATGAATAGAAAAAGTTACTAAATTATTCAGAAGCTATTATTAAGAATTATTTTTATTATACATTAAATGAGATTTTTTTTAATCTCTGGAACCACTGTTAAGTATATCTTTAGAGGATGAAATGAATGGATTGTAGTGTGAAATATGCCATGCCTGACTGGGATTTGAACCTGGGACCTCTGGATGAAAGGCCGAGTTGCTACCACCACTGCCATGGAGGCCGACCATTGAATGAGATGTAGATTTTACGAAATTCATTGAAAATATGATCTGAGTATTTAGATGATGAAAATGGCAAAACCTCTTTTTCATAATTTGGGCGGCATAATTCAATTTTAATTTATTATAAATAGGTTCTATGAAAGCATAAGTATATTTGTGAATTTATTTTTCTTTAGTTTAAATTTACATTTAACTGAGATTAATCTGTATAACTTGTGACTCTCAGTCATATTTTATTAAATCAGTTTTTTTTTTTGATTTTGTAGCTATATCGATTTAATAATTATTGATAATTGTGGTTGCAATAGATAATCAGGTTATCTTTTTTCATTTAATGTAGTCATAAGTAATATTACTTTTCATAAATAGTACTTTTGGGACCTCCTTACCTACCTGGGTTATCTCTCTAAGCCAGTTCCTCTTGCAAACTTTTAGAAAGTTGAAAAGAAAACTAGTTTTAACGAAAACTTAATTCTTTCAAAATAAAAATTGGTATAAGATACTTCAGTCACACCAAAATGTTTTTCCTTTAAAATTTTACAGGTTTTGAGGTACAGTGGCACATTTTAGCCTAAAAAAGTGTGTTAGGATTTTAAAATTTAAGTTTTTTGGCCAATAAAACCATAAACTTGAGGAGTGTTAGTTGAACTTGATTTTATTTTTTAAATAATAAGCAAAATTGATTGATTTAAGATCAGCTGTACAAGTAATCAAGTTTCAGAAAACAAATATGGTTTATGTAAGTAGATGATTGCATCTAGCCTGTAGGCTTCTGTGAACTCCAGAAAGAAAAGATTTAAATTTTAAAAAAATGCTAATTTGTGTATATTTTTTACTAGTTTTTATTAAATTAATGAATATTTTAAATAATACACTTCTTGGAATGCTCTACTAATTTATCACACACAAGTTCAGTGCATTATTTATTAAAAATATTAAACTTTAAAAATTTGTTTTAAAATTGTAATAACTAATATGATTTAAACTCTTTCCTTAGTTATCTGATTATTTTTCTGCCATTGTTTTTGATTTACAAATCATTGTTTATGAAGCGAGTGCTAAGTAATCCAATCTTAATCTGTTATAAAAGAACAAAAAATGATCCCAAAAATTAAATGTTATTTAGGAATTTATTCCATTACTAGGATTTATTTTGATAAAATAGTTTGTATTTTAAGTTTTTCTCCTCTTTTGATATGTCATTTGATCTACAGAGGGAAAACCTGTACTTATGATATATCTGTTCTATGCAAGCATTTTCAGAAAGTTAGTAGGTCCAATCTAAAAAAAAAATTATTTTATCTTATTTAAAATAGTCTCTTTTAAAAAATATTCAATGCTTCTAAAGCACTGGGGAAGCCCTATTAATGAAAGTCAACCAGTACCATGTGTGATAATGCATGAATACATTATCAAAACAGCAACTTTTCAGGCTAATTTAGGAGAATAAAGACAAGTCAGAGAAACTTGATGAGGAGAGTTCAAAGAGTGTTGGAAAACTAACGTTTTTCTGCCAAATTTGCATTTGTTTTGTGGGAGTTTTATCATGGTGTAAAATAGCCAATTTTAGTTTTATATAGTTTTGGTCTGTTCTGACATATCTCTATAAAGTGCCTTGAAACATTTCAATAAAATTCAGAATTTTACTAAGTTAACCGTGCAGCAACATGATGGACGTGAAGTTTTAGGAAAAGATTTTTAATCAGTCTACATAATCGTCACAAGCCAATCTCTGCAATGAAGTGTGGTGTCTTGCTTTCATCTGAAGGATCTGGGTTTAAGTACCAGTCAGAAAGGTTTTTTCTTACACTATGTAAAAATTCATTTCATTATCATCCATTAGTAGTAGCTGTTAACAGGACGCCAGCCAGAATAAATGGAATGTTGAGGAATATAATTGCTGTTGGCTTTTTCTCCTTCAAGTGAATTATATTCATTCAACACATCTATTCATTGTTCTAAGGGAAGAGGTCATATATATTTATTCAGTCAAAAAAAAAAAGAAAAGTCAATGGATTGTTTTATATGTGAATTGCAAAATTTTTTCTATGTTTTCCGATCTTTTAGTTGGGGTGCTCTGAACAGTTTCCATGTTTTAACTGGTATTCTAAGATCCATTGTACCATGTACAGAACATAACAGAATCTTTTTAGAATAAAATAACAAGCTTGGCAGTAATATTGACATTTAATATTACAAATGACTATGCTCTAAATTACACATTTTTTAATTACAGCTCACTAAGTCTCTGATATCACCTCAAATGCTGTTTATTCATGTTTTTAAATAATGAAAATTTAGTTTTAAAAACAATATTGTTTTAAATATTTTTGATCAGTTGCAGTTTTTAGTAAAGATTAGTGGCTCCTTAGAAATTATTTTGCATTAGAATATTATTTTTAGTATTTTCTAAAATAAAAAATTATACTAAAAATTATTCTTTTTAGTATTTTCTTCTTCTTAAGAAGAAGAGCTTCTTGAAGTGATTGATGTTCATGTCAGCCAGGTTCAAAATAAGAAATCAAATAATAAAATAATTCCGTGAAAGTAAAGTTAAAGGATTTCACATGACGTAAAAAAAGAGACACACAATTGCTTTCATGTAAAATGTTAAGTGATACTATAAAATGTATTACATGCAGAAGAGTTGTGTCGTTAAAACCGGAGTTGTGTCACTCATCCGGAGGTCCCGGGTTCGACTCCCGGTCAGGTATGGCATTTTTTAACATGCTACAATTCATTCATTTCATCCTCTGAAGATATACCGTAACGGTGGTTCCGGAGGTTAAACAAAAAAAAAAAAGAAAAAAAGTAGTTAAAACCCATGCTCTGTTACAGATATTTTCATAGTTTTTATCTTGCTGAAATGATAAAAAATGTAACTTTTAAAGTTTACCTTCTGTTTGTTTCAGGCTTGTCTGTTATAAATATTGAAAAAGTTTTTAAAAGATTCTTTTTTTAATTCTTTTAACCTTTTATCCTGTAGATAATTAACATATTGACTTTTTTTATTGACTGCGCTCCTGTTGGTTTTGTCTTGTATAGTTTTGACCACTAACAGAAAGTTTGCTTTTTATTAGCCAAATACTAATAACTTCTAATTGCTCATTCAAATTAGTATGATTCATGATTCACAGAATCATCTTAAAGTTTTTCAGTATGTAACTTAACACTGTTTTCATTTCAATCCATTGATTACCTTGAAGAATGATTATTCTCAGGAGTATGAGACAGCAAGTGAGAGGGTACAAAAGTAATTAATATTAACATTTATTTTTTAGAAGTAATTAGCAGAAAATTATTTATGTAATAAGGGTAAAAGTTTTTTTGGTTGTTTTATAACTTATTGGAACCAATTTATTACCAAACCAGTGAATTATTTTCGCTCACAGTAAAAGACAACTATCTGTACGGATATATAGTTTTCTTTTATGTGTATTGTATAAATAAAATATTAGGTAAAATACTGCTATATTAATTGAATGAATTTTTTATCCTTTGCAATGGAAACTAATAAGATTATTATGCTTCCATTACCCTTAAAAAGGCATATTATATGTTGCTGTTGAAAAAATATTGTGTGTTTGTTAAATATATTTAAAATAATGTGTTCCATTTTCTCAATTTCTTTTGATGGTTGAAAGTGACAAAACATGTAAACAGGGTTAGATAAAAACAAAATTATAAGAAAAGCATCAGTCCAACAATTTAGAGTAGATGGATGACGCTGATAATATTTTTTTAAGTTATAACTCATCTACTTTAGGGTTCCTAATTTTGAGGTTAATCTTCCATAATGCTTAAAAGTGTATAAAATTTGCTTGTAACAATATACAATACTCCTTTATGGAGTAGACATTCTCTTCATAATGAGGTAATTATTTTCAACTTCTCTCACTTTATATATATCAGGGAAAATATAAAAAATTGTTTAAATTTATGTAAATTGAAAAATATGACAATCAACAAAAATCATCAAAAATGTGACAATTTTTATCAACCGATAAAAATTCGGTGGCTACAAATTAATGGAGTTGCAGGAATTCTAAATAACAATTTTGGACTGTTGTGTATACAAGGTTAATCCATGTAGGGTTACGTATACTTTCTGAGCTCATTTTGTTTAAAACATAATGAAAAAAGTTCATATAAACATGGGTCTGAAATGCTCCGTTAGCGAGTTATGGCTGTTTCCTGGTCAGATAGTGAAATAAAACCATGCAGAAGTTCTAGGAACTTTAAAAATTAAGGAGTTTAATTAACTTCAAATTAAGAGGTATACTTGATGGTTTTGGGCCTAACAAATTGAATAAAACAGGTTCCAGAAACATATCTCCAGTAGTTTTTATAATATCTGATGTAAAACAGAAAAATTTATTGCCTAAAAATACATTTTTTTTTTTTTTTACGTTTGTAATACAAAACTTTGTTAAACGACTAATAAATGTGTAAAATCGATTATCAAAACTTGTAGAGAATTAAAATTCTGGGAAAATTAATATAAAATAAATAAAAGTTCAAGAAATTTGATTCCCTATTATTGTAATGTTGCTAGGCAGTGGTCTCATCAAATTCTTAATGTGCCTTTAGACATTTTAATTCTGTGTCATAATTTTATTTTTATTGTTATTATTAATAAAGTAAAAAATAAGAATAGTTGGAGTGAAAAACAGTATTGCCCTTTTGTAATCCAGTCAATGTGCAATTCTCAGTTTTCTGTTTTTCAATTTCTTGTGAATTTTCAAAATTTAAAAATGGATTTAATACTATGTTATTTACATGCACTTTTTACTTCAAGATTACCTTTAGAAAGTCACTTTTTAAGAATTGCATTTTTTGTGAAAATTCCTGAAGAAATATAATAAAACAAGAAAATTAAACATTTTCAAATGCCGGGTGATTCAAAATAGACTTCACAACTTTAAAACTAGATAAAAATTTATTTATATATCTTACAGAGTCAGCTGAGGTCTCATTTCATTAGCAAAACACAACAAGTTTTGACTCATATAGTTCATTAGTACTGAATTCAGCCATCAGTGGTTTTTTCCTTTATTTTTTAATGAGATGTCCGGGCATCAACTGCTATAATCATTTAGCTCGAATGGAAACTTGTTGAGTATGCAAAAAGCCTGACCAGGATTCGAACCCAGGACCTCTGGGGGAAAGGCTGAGATGCTACCACTCATGCCACAGAGAGCCGTCATGAGTGGTAGCGGTGTTGTTAAAAATGGATACATTTACTGATGCAGAACTTGTTTGCTGCTTGTTTTGAGTTCATGATTTGCTGTCAGCAACTGCAGTTCAATGTAATTTTTATAGAGAGTACAGTAGGAAGCCTCCTAGTAGGCATACAATTTACTCTTGACACCAAATCTTTATTGAGACAGGTTGTTCTGTTAAGCATACCAAGTCACCAGAATGCCCACACTACCCTGAAGGTGCATGGAACTCACAGAAAGCTTTACATGTAATTTGAAGAAATCTTTGCATATAATCTGAAGAAATCAACTCGATGTCCATCACGTGAGACTAGTAATCCACTGACTATTATTTAGTGTATATTATGTAAACGATTGCACTAGAAACCATAAAAACTTCACATTTAAATTAAGCCACACTTACAACACATTACAGAGGACAACAAAGTTGCTTGGTTACATTTTTATCTGTAAATGATTGATAACATTGTAGACGATTTAATTTTTAATGATAAGTTAATGTTTCACATCAGTGGCAAGGTTATCACCCATAACCACTGAATATGGGGTGAAAACACTTATGAAATTTTACAGCAAATGTGTGATATCTCTAAGGTCAATGTTTTTTGTGCCTTAGCAAAGACTATTATAGCTCATTCTTCATTCAGGAGGCTACCATAAATGGTATTGTTTATCTGGACATACTTCAAAATTCTCTAATTCTTCAGTTCATCAGACAATGAACTGAATGCCACTACTATCAGCAAGTTGCAGCACCACTTCATTACTGCCTAGAAGTCTGAGATTTTCTTGATATTTGATTACCAGATCAGTGGACTGACTGGTTGTGAAGGTCCAATTGCATGGCTATCTCACTCCCCAGATTTTTTTCTTGTGGGGTTTCATTAAAGATCAGGCTTTTGTGCACCATCTTTACCTGCTGATCTTCTTGAATTAAGACTTCAAATGAATGCTGCATCTGCAAAGGTAACACCTGACTTGCTGGCTAGAGTCTGGAATGAAATCAACTTCAGGTAGGATGTATGTTGCATTACAAATGGAAGCCATTTCAAACCAAAGTGAATGTTGAGTGACAAATTTTATGTGTTTTTCTATGAAATGAGATCTCAACAAAATCTATAAGTTATCTCAATAAATTTTTATACACTTTTAGAATTGTGAAGTCTTTTCTGAATCGCCTGGTATAGATGTTGATGCTTATTCTATTACCAAAGGTACTTACTTGTTAACTCATCACATCTTGTGCACCATAAATGGTATTACCAAAGGTACTTACTTGTTAACTCATAGGGCAGTTTTGGCAGTAGGTGGCAATTTTTCAACCAGGTTTTATTAACAATAAGGAAACTTATATATTTAAACTTGGAGCAGTAATTGTTTGCAGCATTGAAAACTGCCGAGATCTTTTGCATGGCAGAAAAATCTAAGAATAAAATCTAGAATAGCAGAATAGTGTAAAAAGGTTTTGCTTCTTCAAATATGTTATCTGGAGAAATGAGAATCAGCCATTAAAACACTCTGGGGAAATTTTAGGTTGAAAAACCTTCAGCTTATCAAGGCTTATTTTTGATCAGGGAAACTGGACTTTTTCTAGATTTATTAGCAATTGTAAAGAACAAATTCTTTACATCAGTTCATTGATTGGTTCAAAAATTAATTTCTGACTTATTTTTTATCAGCAAAGTACAATTAAGTAGCACTGGATTTCGAACTTGACAATATAAACATTTTTTTATTTAATTTTTTACACTTAACAGACCAGAAATTTTACTGTTAGTAGTAATTCTGAGATTACCAAAACTCCTGTCTGTAATAGGGCCTTTGTTAGTTCATGATAAATTAGATTTTTCTGCATTTAAAAAATTAAGTTATAATAAATTATGCAAAAAAAATAAGAAGAAACTGAAGCAAATAACATTTATCAAATAAGAAATAACAATAACCGCAAACAGATCTTTCTCGTAAAAAGTTAGGTGAATTTTAAGTATGTAATTGCTGAATATATATAATGAAGGACTATGCATTATTTTAAAGTTACATTTGGCAAATTATAATCTTGGATATGACACAAACGTTTTTGAAGTACCGCGCGCATTGTTTTGTATCGTTGGTTTGTTTTGATCTTTCCGGCAGTTGCTTGATGTATTGACCTATGGATGTTAGTGTGTAGTGGCTTGCTGTTATTTAAAATAGACTCATTTTTTGTTTCAGTAAACTTAAATTTCTTAAAATAAATATATACATTTTTTTAAATTAAAAAAAAAAATTCCTTAATTTATTGCAAGCAGAGATAACAATTTCATAGATTTTAGCATTTTCTCAGTTCAAGCAGAGCTGGACAACTGGCAAAGACATTTGTTGTTTCCCTGTGACGGGTTGAAGTTGTGGTTTGGTATGCTCTTTTGTTAACGAGTATGATTTAGTTTGTCTCCATAGTTTGTTGTACGACAGTTTATCTTCCTGCATTATTTAACCTAATACGTTCTATATTTTGGTTAGACAAAGTATTTGTTAATAATGGCTGCTGACGAAAATTCATGGCGCACTCCAGCTTTTAGACAGAGTGTCGTTCAAAAAATGTAAGATTGTTTTATTATATTTACTTTTCTTAAACGTAGTTATGGATTTAATAGGACTGATTACATTTATTTTATTTAGCAAACGTTATCTTAATTTACCTCAACTTTCATTTCAGCATTGATAAGCATCCTATTATCGTAAGGAAATAAATATAAATAATTTCCAAATAAATACTTATTAATATGTTATCTTTTGAATGTTACGAGATGCTAAACCATTTAAATAACACTAACTGCGCAGTTGTCTAAGCTATTAATAGGGATATAAACCACTTTTCCGTAAAAGTAATTTTAAATTATTTTTTTTGATAAAAAGGATAATTTTGGATCCTCTTGTGCAGGTAAAAAACAAAACAAACATTTTGCCTTTGTATTATAATTGTCAAATTGCAATAGCACCTTTTATTAATGAAAACTTGCTTCAAGATAATGATTACTTTTATTATTTCAAAGGGATGATCAATAAAGTATCAGTTAGAAACTTGAGAACCGAACCTTTTTGTCAGAAACAAGTAACAGAATTAGCGCCAATGAAAAATTTGATTGTCAATCGTTACTTAGATGAACAATTGTAAAAAGAAGAATTTCTTTTTATCCTTTTCCTTAAACAGTTTAAACATAAAAAACTAAATTACTAAAAAAATTGTGATACGTAGTTGCTATATAATAAGAAATTTCTGTGAAATGTTTAAATATGATTTGTGTTGCCTTCCAAATTATTGTAAAAATTACCAATGAATTTATGTTGAAGTAATTCATATTGTGATAAAATTATATTAATATCTAATTCACATAGAAAAATCTAATACCATGTGAGCAGTTATCAAAAACTGAAAGCAGATTTGAAAATAAAACAGGTCAGATAACCTAACCAAAAATAACAAAAGACTAAACTTCTGTTATTTCATCCCTATTTGGGTAGCAGAGTTCTTTTTGAGTATCCCAAACAACAGTATAGATCCATTTCAAACAAAACAGTTCGCCAGCTTGTTATAGATACTACTAAAGTTATTACACCAGCTTGTTATAGGAACCTCCCTTATAAATTTTATTAAAATCTTTACAATAGTATTACCCAGCTTAAGAGTAGAGGCCTTAATTTATTATTGTTTATTAATAACCTTCCAAAAAATGTTGAACTATTCGTTCCTCTTCACAGGTGACATATCTGTATCTGAAGATAATTCAAAAGGAATTGAAAATTCTAGGATACCAGTTTAAAGAATTAATTATAATCATCAAACACTAAATTTTTATAAACTACTGGACCATTTGAAAACTCTCCCCGCCAATTTATTTAAAATGCAATTAAAACATTTCTTCTATAGAAGTATTATTACTGTGTTGATGAATTTATAAAAAAAAACCCCTGATTTTTCTGCATCTTGTTGACATGTAAATAAACAAGTAGTAGAAATAATTTGTAATAGTATCCTTTGAATTGTACATTTTAATATTCACACATTTTAAAATATTTTCTATATGTTTATGTTGATTTAAATACTTATTATAATAATAAAGGACTATTATTCATTAATGTAAAGTGTTTTGTGATATTCTGGGTGCAGGCAATGTTACTGTATCGTATTATTGCATTAAGCATTCTGGTCAGTTCATGCACAGTCTAATATTGGGTCAATTCATTACCTGCATTGAATTGCATGTTTAGTTTGTGATTTTGTCAAATGGACATAACAATATGATTTTTCATGGGACTTTTTATTTCAGAATGTTGGCCAATACTGCTATTGAGAATCACCAATTTTTAGCCTTTATTAACTTACCTTTATTAACATTGAAAAAAGTATTTTAAATATTCATTATCATATAGAATATTTTTTTGCAATAAGTAAACCTTCCACAATCAATTATAATTAACAATTCCACTGTGAATAATATTTTAAATTTCAATTTATTCTTATATTAAAGTTCATTGCAGAGCTAATTTTATTAAATTCAATAGAAAACTTATTACTATTAAATTTAAAGGTCTACTGCTCATAGAATTGTTAATATCTGTTATATTAATACAAATGAACAATAAATTTTTACAAGTACATCAATTGTCTGTATTTGTTTTATTACTATTTGTATTTGTTTTATAATTTTTTTAAAAATTCACAAATAAATCGCCTAAAAATTAAAAATTACTTTTTGTTAAACCTCATTATGAGTGTTTTATCATAATGAAAAAAGATTATTTAACATTTGATTTTACTAAATTGAAATGACATATTTTAATCTATTTTACTGAATTGAATGGCACACTGTAAGAGCATATTTTTAGGAAGAAATATGAAATAAGCAACTAATTTCCTTTTTTACAAATAATATTTATAGAAAAAAAAGTCTGATCAGTACTTGAATATGTAACATTTCTGAAGGCTTTGTAATATTTTTTTAGGCAAACGAAATTAATTTTATCATCCCAAGAGAACTCTAGTAAATTTAGAGTTGTAAAGAAATTTTGCTTTACGGGCAATATGTAATAAAGACTGACCAATGCCTCCAAAAACCCTTTAATGGATTTCTGTTGAAATCGATGAATTTGTATTACTTTCCTGCCATCCTATTACTTTGGATATTTCTAAAAGTTTACCATCATACAGTTATCACTAATAGTTAATTTACAACGGCGTAGTGCCTTATTTATTTATTTTCATTCTCACAAAACTTAATATTCACAGTCACATTATAGTTACAGCTATAAACAACACTTTTCCCATAAAGTAATCTTAAATTGTGTAAGCAGGAATAAAATTGTAATTGAACATCTTTTTCTACACTCAGTTTTATTGCAAAGCCAACTTTCTCAATTATCTATTAACACTTAACCCATTGACAAAACTGCAGCCGGCTGGTGTAGTCACCAGGCTGGAGATGTTGTACTTTTTGAATATGAAAAGGATGCAATCCATTATTATTTAATGTCCTCCATACTCTACTTTGTGAAATATTGATCCGTGTTGCAATTAATTGTGTGCTTGTTGTCGGACGATTACATTGAACTATCTGCAGAATGTTTTCATCTTCATCAGAATGATTTGCTTGTTGTTCAGATGAACTATGAGCACTGGGAAGTGTACCATTCTTACGAAGATTATTAGAAATTCTAATAAATACTTTATGATTTGGTAAAACATGACCAGGATACCTATGTCGATATTCCGTAACTGCTGCCGCAGAACTTCCATTGCAAAATCCATAGATGAAAATCATGTTGGCATATTCGGCATTAGTGAAAATACGCAGCATTTTTCTAAACAAAACTAAACAGAGTTTCACTTTTTTAACAGACTTTATTTTTATGCACTGTAAAATGAATACAAAATTACACTTCTTAACAGTTTTCTTATAATTAAATTCTTTACAATTTATGTTTAAAAAATGTATGATTTATTGCCAATTTAACGTTATTGTACGTCAAACGTAAAAAATGTGTTTTTTTTTTTTATCCAATTTTTGGCATTTTACATGGGATATCTTAGAAACTAAGAGAGATACAGTTCTGGGACCTATTTTTTCGATTTCCTAGCTCAAAAACCATAAGAAACAATTGAATTTGCCCCTTAATTGACCTTCCTAGAATTTCAGAAAGTCTTAATGTACCTGAAGGAACTGAAACTAGGGCGAAATCTTTCACCCTGTATAATTTTGTAACGAAGCGTTTTCGGACCTATGTTTATATTAAGTTTTTTCTTATTTTAGCCTCTAGAATGAGTTGTCAAAGTATTGCTCTCTCCTGAATCAGATTGTTTATGGGAGATCATCTTGACAAAAACTTATTTTTTTTAAGTCAAATATTTATTAGTTAATTTCATCTGTGCTGAGCCTAAATTAACAGCTTTATTGTATGTATATGTTTTATATCTAGATGAACACACTGTGTTAAGAACACTTTACAAGGTGCATTTTCAACTCTATTCCACTTTATTAATATATTTCTGTTAAGTGCTTCCTTAGCCATTGCTATTCTTGCTTATCTTCTTTTTACATCTTATACTATCTCATACTATCTTCTGTTAACGTAATTCCTAAATGTTTGTACTGTTTTAATTGTTCAATTCCTCCTTCTTTTGTGCACTCATTTAATGGCTTTGCCTCCTTTCCCCATTACATTTGTTTTTAAACATTAAATTTTCTGTTATAGAATCTTATAATTTTTAAATCATGCTAAATATCATCATATGTTTCATCTCCTAACAAAAATCATGCCATTTGCAAACCTTATACAACTTATTCTCTTATGTCCTATATATATTTCTTCATCTTGTTCTAGAGAATTTTTTATTATATCTTCGTCATATAAATTAAACAAGTTTTATAAAGGCAGCTGACTTAACTACACTAACATCAATTTATAATTATTAAGATTATTTATTTTCAGACTTGCTAAACACTATATATGAAAGTCATAATGCCACTGATATAAATACAAAAACATCAAATGTACAATTTGATACAATTAATGATGAACAAGATATAACTTCTTAAGTATGTACAACTAGGTTTGTCATTTTAATAGCAAATAAAAGTTTTGGTTGGATAGATTTGTATTATAATTATAATTTTTATTACAAGTACATTATAAATTTTATTAGGTGAAATATTTTGATGACAGCAAAAGAATCCTTCTTTGGTATCCAATTCTCAAAAGTTCTGTACAGTACTTGTTACTCTTGAACTCTGTATCCAAAAACTAAATATATAAAGTAATTTTGAAATTGATGACAGTTTAAAGACTTTTTATTTTTTTACTAGGGGAAGATATTTGGGTTTTAAATTTACAACTATTTTGCTTAAAACCAAATTTGCATATAAAAGTTGTGTTATGGGTATTTTAACCTGAAGTATATTCACCATTTTGTATTTGTCGAGGATGACTTGGTCCAGGACACACGCAAGAGTGTACTGGATCTGTGTACTTGTGATGAAGGTTATTCGGGCCTCTCTTAGATTTGAGAGATTGTGTGCGGGTGGGGGAGGGGCATTCGTGCATTTTTCAATGGGCATGCTACTCCTTTAGTTTAGGCTAGTAGGGCAGGAAGAATAGTCTCCTGGAGGAAGAAT
>JAAAKQ030128728.1:0-17206 GCA_010016005.3 Zanna intricata | reverse complement strand
GTGCATTTTTCAATGGGCATGCTACTCCTTTAGTTTAGGCTAGTAGGGCAGGAAGAATAGTCTCCTGGAGGAAGAATGTGTTGGCTCACTACAAGTGGGGGGGTCGTCACTCCCAATGATCCCAGGAGGACCTCAATGGGGAAATCCATGGCGGTGGTCCAAATGGGAGAGGCAAAACGTTAGGTTAATCTACTGCCATGACTTCCAGGGCCGGCTGACGATGTGCAGACAGGTGATTTCAGCTGCCCCAGGAAAACGGTGAGGGAGGTTTAATCGGTAGTGGGTAGGATCAACTTTGTAGCCCACCAGACAGGTGTAGTGGTGTGGTTAACGCAACATTGCAAATCAGCTGATTTCGAAGTCGAGAATTCTAAGGATCAAGCCCTAGTAAAGATTGTTATTTTTGTATGGATTTGAATACTAGATCGTAGATACCGGTGTTCTTTGCTGGTTGGGTTTCAATTTTCCACACTTCTCAGGAATAGTCGACCTGAGATTGTACAAGACATTTCATTCACACTCGTACACATCATTCTCATTCATCCTCTGAAGTAATACCTTACGGTAGTTCCGGAAGCTAAACAGAGAAAGAGAGAGAGAGAGGATCAACTTCGTATATGGATACCATGTTGTGGAGCCTACTTAGCTGTTTACTAGCCCAGGACAGCAGTGTTCTGGGTTTGAGCCAGACACATCCCATGAAGACCCCGTGAGACGTGCGTAAATGCATTTCTCAACCTCATCGTAAAAAAAAATAAAAAATAAACCATTTTGTATAGATTGACAAACATTTTTGAATATCTATGGAAAAAATAAATTCTATATTTTCGTTGAAATTTCAAAATTGAAAAAAAATTGATTTTTTAAAAAATGTTAATTTACTAATGTAGCATTTATGTAATTTTATCTTTTAATTATATTTCTTTAATATCCTGTTATGAACTTTGAATAGTAGTTTCCTGTAAAATAAAACTATGATTAATAAAAAATTAACTACTTTTGTTTATATTTAGAACTATTATTTTATAAAAAGGAGTTTTTTTAAAGATTTCTTTTTAATAAAGTTATTCTGTTAACCTTATTTTTTTTACCATCTTAAATTGGGTTGTTTAAAATCTTTTAAGCTGAATGTTGTATTTGTAAGAATTAAATTTGCTGAAAATTGGCTATTGTATTTTTCTCATTTCCTCTTAGAGTCTGGATAGCTGAGAGTTCAAAAATTGGCTTTCTTATCCAAGCTTTTAAGGTATCTTTAATGCAGCCTTTGAGCATTTAAAATGTTTAATAAAATTGATTATTTATCTGCGATTGGGTATCTCATATATATATAAAGGTATCTCATATTTATATTTATAAAGGCAGTTGGGCCTATTCTTCATGACTTGACCTTTTGGATCGGGAGTTAATGTAATATATGTACTATTTACAGTGCATAGAATCAATCACAAGCTTTTTGTCTTTTGTTTAGTTTATGTTCAGCAAATTTTAAGAAGAAAGCTGCTTTTTTTTGTAATTGTATTAATTTTTTTATCTTTTATAAGATATATTTAATTATTTTCTAGTGATGAAGCAATACGTAGCTCTGGAATGCCAACTTCTAAAAACAGTGTGGAAATGGAAAAGCATGTATTTCAGAAAGCTAAAACAAGAGTATGTATCCTTAATTTATTTATTTTTTTAATTTTTCTTTAAGAAAACTTAATATTAGGTGTTTTGAATTTATGATTGAACTTAAATTTTATTGTTATAATGTGTAATTTAATGAAATGTGTGCAATTTATTAGCCTATACAGTTGTTTAATTTCTAAGATGGATCATCAAAGATGTCCATACACACATATGGTATTAATGTGATAGGCGATTTACTGCATTAGTTAGTTCTTAGATGGTGCCACTAAACACTATATTGAAATAAGAAAATAAATAAAATTATAAATATTATCAAACCAAACCTAATTTACGCTCGCTATTGAAGGTTAGTGAGCATAAGTTAAGTTCGGTTACATTATATTTATAAGTTTTTCTAATTTATTTTCTTATTTCAGTACAGTATTTCAGTGGTACCACCTAAGACTTAACTGCAGTGATAAATTACCTACTACATTATACCCATATTATTTTAGAAACTGAAGAAGCAAACATTTTCTACAGGGGAAAAATAGAAAAAAAAATTAACTTATTTAGGTAAAAACTTTCTGTTCATTCCTGAAATGTATCCTTATGTTTTATAATTTTATTTTTATATTTTCATACACATTTTTGTATCATAATATATTTTTAAATTAGTTTTTTAATAATTTATATTAGTTATATATTACATATCTTATCTCAATACACTGTTCTCTGCAACCTTTACCGTAGACAGAACATATGATATCCTGTCAGAAAAAGCAGAAATAAGATTATAATCATTGAATTAATGAAAAAAGGATTTTTTTTTTTTTTACATATAGAATTAAAAAATAGATTGGTTTTTTTTTAAGTAAAAAAGATTTTTAGGTAGAAATAATGTGTTATTTTTTGAAATAAAAGTGTCTGTCTGTTGTGTATTACTTTGGATATAATGAGTGTTTTTACCAATGTGAGTTCAGCTGTTTTGATTTTTTCAAATTATTATTTTCTGTTTCTGTGCACTGATTTATTTAGCTTATTTGCTGTTAGCGCTTAACAGTGTGTGTTTGAATGTGATGCAATAAGGATTTTTTTTACCATAATGGTCTTATTACAGTAATAATTAATTAAAATTAATTCACCTTTTATTTTAGGAGTTAAAAAGGCTTTGTTCATTTGAATGTCGATATGATATTTATGCAAGAATCCCACGTAGTTCTGTTGGGGTACATAAATCAGGTCCTTAATTTGAAGAAAAATAATTAAACTAGAAAAATAATCTTTTACCAATCTATATTCACTATATTTAAAAGCATGCATAGCTTTGTAAGAAAATTAAAAAAATATTAATTCCTTGTTATTATATCTTAAAAAAAAAGAGAAATTTAAAGGCAAATTGATACAAACTGATTCAGAGTGAGCATGTTATTGACAAATTGACACACATCTTCATGCAGCATGCATGGTATCTACATGTTAATTTCATTACTATTAACTTCAAAGTAAATATGTAGAAAAGTTTCTAAACTATGCTTAAATTTTATTTATGTTTTCTTTACTAATGATAATTCCATTATAAAAATATTCAAATAAGCTATGTGGATGTAGAATAAATTTGTGAATATATTTTTACTTTTTCAATCATAAACTTCTACTGTTTATGTTGATCACAGATTTTGCAGAAGTTTGCTAGAAAAAAATTTAGGATTAAGTATTTAAAAAACTTTTTATTTTAAAATTTAGTTTTGGATGTCATTGTAAATATATGTTTATAATATTAGACAAAATTAATAAATGTAATCTTATAATGAAAAGAAACTAAAAAAAAGAAGGAAATCAAACTATTATGATAAAAAGTTTTTATAAGTAGTGTTGCATTTTCTTTTAAATTTTCTTAAATATTTATTATTACGTCCATTAAAATTGTGCTATAAAGCATTTAAATCTGGTTATTCCTTATATAATTTGCCATATTGTTATTACACGTGGATTAATAGAAGATTCAAAATTATTTGTAACTCAAAGAGTTGTTAATAAGACGGACAGGGCAGTTGCTAATGTGTCATTTAATGTTCAAAGAACTTGGTGATAAAACTAAACTCCATCTCCATCAGCCATTAGATTTAGTATTTTAGGTATAGTGTACTGTGGATAGATTAATTACTGGATCTCTGCTGTAGGATTACCACAAGTTCGTAAGAGTAAGGATTGAGGAAAAAGGGAAAATCTATTCTCATCTTACCTTCAGTTTTTTAATATTTTCCTAATGGGTGAATTGTTCTTTCTCATACTTCTTTCAGGTTTGCATTCTCTGGAAGTACATTTGTTTGACTGCACTTTATGTTAAGTGTACTAAATTATCTGAAAAATAATTATGTTAGAAGTATTTTTTTGGATATTGGTTGTATAGTTTATGTTTTTTGATAAGCTATAACTGTTAACCTTAGGTTCATAAAAATTAGTTCAATTTATTACCTTAAATATGCAGGTGAATCAAATTTTTGAACTTCCTGTAGTATATTTACCACTTTTTTTCCATGGTACACCTTACTCATAAAGTAAGTCAACACCTATACTGGCTCTCAATCTTTATGAAAATGAATTGAGTTGTTTTACACATAACCATACAAATGTTTCACTTTTGAATGAACTAATAATGAATTTTTGAATCATTTTTCAAGAATCACTTTAGTACTCAAATTAAATTGAACATGAGTACTTCTAATCATAACATTTCCTTTTTATGTATTTGAATAATAGAGTAACTGTTACGTTACAAAAATACATGTAATAGATTTTTTTTTTTAATACCATTTGAAATGGAAATAATTTATTAAATTAATATGTATAATTTATCAGATAGTTTAGACATCGTGATGTCATGAGAATTATTATTGTGTTTTTTATCCATTAAGTTATTGTTTCATTATTATTAGTGTGGTTTATGTTCCTTTTAGTGGTAAGGTTATTATGATCCAATTGTGTATTGAATTTTATATTTAAAATAAATTTAATTCGTTCTTATTAATTTATAATGCATATTGATTAACAAATATAAATGTGATTTGATTTTTATAAAATATTTCTTTTAATATGACCTCTTTTATGTATGTGTTAATTTTATTTTGACGTCATTATACAAGATCATAATCTGTACCAATTTTTTTTTTGACCTTTGGAGCTATCAAATGATTTTTTAATGTGAAAGTGCACTTATAAATGCAAATCATGCATTATTAAAGTTTGTAATAATTTTTTTGTTTACTTTTTGATATTTTATTTTTTTCTTAAATATCTAAATGAAAATTTTCCCTTATGATGATTGATTTGCTTGCTATTAAAATTTTGATAGCAGTAACAATAATAATAATTGTAATAATAAAAGTAATTGATAAGCATTACATTAATATGATGTAATAAAGATTGATTGTCATATTTTTATGTTTCCTAAAATTTATTTATTTATATTAATAAGAATAAATAATACAGTATCTATGATAGAATAAAATTATATAGACTTTAGTTGTTTTGTTTTAATAGCTGCTTAATAACATTACTAATCTACTGATGTATACAATAGTCAAATAAAAATATGAGTTAAGTGCATGAAATGACAACAGCTACAAGTTTCATTTTTATACTATATATCTGGTTAATTTTACTACAGCATTTACTTCATATATTAACATATTTTTAATAGTGCAATTTGCAGGTAATTATCATTTTTTGGATAATGTTTGAATAACTATTATTTCAGTAATTATGATCTTAACACACATTTATATTTCAGTTCATAAGATTTTATTTCTAATTTGAATGATATTCTATTAATTTAATGTCAGAAGCATTATATTGAGTATTATTAATTAAAAATATAATGTTTTGTAGTTCATTATTAACCTTGCTAAGGTTTCTCTTATTTCGTCTCATTAGTTATTGATACTTAGTATAGATTGCAGTATAGTGTTTTACAGTTGTATTTACAGATATTTATAAAAGGTTTATTTGTATATTTTTACACTTTTGACACAATTTGGTTTCAAACCTAACTGTACCTTATTAGAAAATGTAGAAATTAGGTAACTTGTACTTAAAGCAAAAGATATCATAGTATCTTTGCTGTTTTTATTACTAACTTATTCAGCTTTCCTTTACCTAAACAATATAGTGATTCTGATCATCTACCACCTATTGCCTGGTTGTTTTTGTTAGGATATAGTAGATCCCTGTTAAATTCTGTTCTTTATATTGATTAAAACTTTGAAAATGGTTGTGTTTAAAGGAATTAACCTTCACTAATATTTTTATATAATTTGAGTTTTTGTTGCTTTTATTACTACTTTTTATGTGCTCAAGTTATACCTGAAGTTATAACCCAGTTTTTTTAAACCTTAACTAGGACACATATTTTGATTATCTAGTAACTTCTTCTAAGAGGATTCCAATGTAAACGTGACACAAAACTAATAGTGACATGTCATGGCGGTGTTTTTTTGTTGAAGATCTCATTAGTTGACAAGGTTATTGTGTCTACTTAATGATAATTTAAATGTACTAAAATTGCGTTAATTTGAATTTATTTATTAATAAAGTACTGTTATTATTTTTGCATTGTCATTATTACAATACTGTCATTGTTTTTGCAGGAGGAGTATTTGGGTTTTGTGGCTCGTCTTATTCTTCATGTCAGAGAGATGAGTGAGTTTATGATTTTAAATTGAAATTGTTTTAATTAGCACTGCATGCAAAACATCCATATCTTATATGAAACGTTTTCTTTGTCATATACTCAAACTCTTTTTCAATTTATTATCTTTCTTTATCATTTTAGTTTTCATTTTTATTCTAGTTATTTCTACAGACTAGAAAGACTAGAGACTAGAAATACTTAGACTTGATACATAAAGACCAGAGATATTTATCTTTAAATATTTATTTTTCACTTCCTTATTTTTTACACTTTCTCATCAACTGTATCTTCTTAATCTTTTCACCTTAAATAATTTTATCATCTTTTCTGAATTTCTTGTTTTTGTAACATTCCATATTATTTTGAATGTTTTATTGCATTCATTGCAACTGAATTTTCTTGTTGCCTTCTATTCTTTCATATGTTTCATTGTCTGTCATTTGTTTTTTCTGACATATTTCCTAATAATTCTTTAAATTTTTTGGTTTCAAATATATCTTTTTAGTCTGCCTAACAAAAATTGTAAGCCAAACTAGCCAAGCTAAAAATTTGAAATTTTACATACATTTAAGTTCAGTATAGACTTTTGAAAAATATATGGCCTACTATTTTTTTTTTGTAAGAAATAAGTTTGTCTCAAATGAAATGAAAGATCTTATGATATATTATTTGAATATACTAATTGTTAAATAGGTATTCATAACTTCCTGGATGCTGAAGCCAAAAATAATCTTAAAACTTCTGCTATGTTTTTATATTATCTATGTAAATAATTGAAAAGTAATTTATTTCTGTTATAAATAAAAGGAGACCAAATTGCATTGTTTTTAAAAACATAAATAAAAGGAGACCAAATTGCATTGTTTTTAAAAACGCATCACTTTTCCTCAAGGCAATTGTATTTGAATGAGAACGATTTCTAATTAGAAAAATAGATGGTAGAAAACTTTTAATCTTCTATTTGACATTGCAACATTTCTTACTGTTAATAAGATGATGTAAGTATGTCTTATTGATACATCTTATTTTTATTAAAACAAATATTTGTTAAAAATTCTGTAAAAGTCGTACAGAATTGTTCTAAAAAATTGGTTTGAGAATTTACTATTTTAAAGTGAAGGTGAAGATTATAAAAATGATATCTGGGTCTGAGCTTGTTATTCTTCTGTTAACTTCAGAAAATCTGAGGTAATATAAGTATGTTATTAATTTGTAAAAAAGAAATGTTTGTCACTTAGATTAGACTTGTGACCTTTATTATCATTTGTTTTGTTTAAAAGTTTTTTATTTCTTGATGAAAACTTGTTTGCTGTGCTCAGGCTATAAATATACTAGTACCGCGTAATCATGACAGTTAATATATTTCTATTCTACCAAAAAGAAAATTGCACTTATGTTAAACATCTTATTGTAATTTTTGTAGGTTATGTTAAAATAATGTTTTATTAATTTTGTAATTACTTTGTAGATTCTAAGAAGGCATCTGGAGGTATGAATCCTGGTGGTGCTACTGGCCAAAACATGCAAGACCCCATAAATGCTCTTCAGACTTTGGCCAGGCAAGGTAAGTAAATTATTTATACATTTGTGTATAATCATGCTTATGAATTGAATTTTGTACTTTTGTATTATGAATGATAAAATCAAATATGATAAATAAAAATAAATAAAATTTGGTTCTATTACATTTGTTTACTGAACAGGTATAAAGCTTCTGTAGTGACTGAATTTTAAGACTAGTGTTTTCTTCTGTTTGACAATTTTGAATGGTGATTGATTAGTATCATTTAATTTTATAAATAATTTTAACATACATTATGGTATTTACCTCCCTATTCCATTTACTGAACTTCTATAAATTTTTTATGTACCTTTCCTTACTTAAAGATTAGTGTAAATATGCCTTTGTTCTGAATTTGAATGAAGACAAAATTTTTCAGGTTTTTATAAAATTTTTAACAAATTTTGTTTCCTTGTTTGAAGATGAAATTTCTTTGTTTCAACAATGTCTATCAAGCTCAAGATCACCCTCTTTTTGGGTTCTGTGTTCTGAAATTCTCTTTTTGTGTCCTTTGCAGGAAAGTTACGT
Organism: Zanna intricata; assembly: GCA_010016005.3. NCBI lineage: Eukaryota > Metazoa > Arthropoda > Insecta > Hemiptera > Fulgoridae > Zanna > Zanna intricata. The sequence continues at coordinate 8,816 of JAAAKQ030128728.1, read as the reverse complement.
TTCATGATTTGCATATGTTATGATAATTAACCTTAATGTTGTAAGCATGGTCATCATTAAATAGAATTCTGATATGGATGTCTTAATTCAGTATCATACACACGCACGCATACACAAGTTGAATGTTTACATGTTGAAAACAAGTTTTCAACATGCTTCTATTTCAAAAGTGGTTGATTTCTTGGTATGTGACCACCATACTCGAAGTCTCTATGGAGCCCTCATACATCTGGGGGGGCCTATGGTGATGCAACTCAAATATTTTTACTGAAAGTGTAGGGTTATAATGAATCATTTTAAAGATCATTAAGGAACAAAAATTTTATCATAATAAAACTTTGAACTATTACAATTGTAACCAAAATGGTAGCCATAAAGTTTTTCATATATAGTTTCAAAATTTGTCTCTATATCTATCTCTATGTTTATCTATTTGTCTTTATCTATCTTGTCTCTGTAAATAGGAATGCATTTATAAGGATTTGTTTATAGTGCCCACAAAGAAATATGGAAAAACGTTCAGGATATGCTCTACTCATGAAAATATTGAAAAAAGTTCATGTAAACATAGGTCACAAAACGCTTTCTTTTCCAGTTAACAGCTAGCAAAAGATTTTCACCCGGATTTCAGCTTTTCTAATAAAAAAAAAGAAAAAAAGCCGTACTGTAATTTTTGGAACTGAAATTAAGGAGTAAACTTGGTGGTTTCTTATGCAATTTGAGCAGGGAAATAGGAAAAAATAGGTTCCAAAACTGTAGCTCCAGTAGTTTTTAAGATATCTGATGTAAAACACAAAATTTGATGTTGAAAAACAAAGTTTTTTTTTATTTTGTTAGAAATTTCCTCCTTCACAATGTACACAGCACTCTTGTCAGACATAAAATATTTCTGGTAGCTTTCCGTATCATCTCAGGATCGCATTTTAATGTGTAATTCTTCTTTAATATTAACTTTTTTGTTGGTATACTATCATTTTCATATGGCCCCTAATGAAGTAGTCAAAAAATAAGTAATGAAGAGGCGTTAAATCAGGTGATTGTGGTGGCCAATCGCTTGGTCCACTACTTCCAATCCAGTTTAAGAAATTAGCATTCAAGTGATTTCAAATTACTAAAGAAAAGTGTGGCATTTCACCATTGTGCTGGAAAATCATTTTTAATCTAGTTTGTAAAGATACATCCTCAAAAAAAGTGACAAATTTTTTTTTCAAGAAATGATTGTAATAAATATCCCGTTAGGTTTACATTGAAAACAAATGGTCCTAGAATTTTTTCATGAATAATGGCACATCAAACAATGTGAAATCTATTTTGGAAACTATCCACATTACAAAGTGGGTTGTCTTCACTCCATAAATGACTTTTTGAATTGAAGACTGCATTTCTCATAAAAGTAGCTTATCGGTAAATAAAATTACCTTATCAGCTTTGCCTAGAAGCCAATGACAAAAGTTTAACCGCTAGGTACAATCACTTGACTGCAAATTTTGTACCCTTTGCAGGCTAAAGGATAAAGATATTTTCTTTCTGTAGGTTGAGCCACACTTTGTTTTTTGACAAATCAAACTACCTATGTGACAAAATTCACCTTGTATTAGTGCCTGGTTTACACTGAATGTGCTAAATCACATGACACTCATCCTTAACATGATGATGTACTTTGCATTGAACAAAAATTGAACACATTGAAAATGACCCACTTCGTTCATAAATCCTGATTTTACTGAAGAATGTTTATTAGATAAAGAAAAACTAATATGATTTTTTGTCTATTTTTCATGTTTTGCTTCAATAAAAGACCAATTTTTTATTTAAAAAAATTTTTTTTTATTGGCTGTATTTACATAAATTTTCTCAGAATTAAATTCTCTACAAGTTTTATTACTAAAACTTCTGCATTTATTAGTCATGTAACAAAGCTATTTTACTATAAAACTAAGAAAGAAAATTTGTTTTTCAACAACAAATTTTATTTTTTTACGTAGGTTATCTTAAAAGTGACTGGAGTTACAGTTTTGAGACCTGGTTTGTCTTATTCCCCAGCTCAAATTACATTAGAAACCCCCAAATTTTCTTCTTAATTTAGGTCCCAAAAATTACAGTATGGCTTCTTTTTATTAGAAGAGCTGAAATCCAGATGAAATTTTTTACTAGCCCACTCGAAAACAAAGCGTTTCTATATCTATGTTTATATGTATGTTTTTCATTATTTACCAATAGAATATTTCCTGAAAGTTTTTCTTTGGACACTTTCTAAAATAAGTATATTATTATACATAATATTATTACGTTTTTATATTTTAAACTCTTCTATTCTTTAGTTGTGATTATAAATTATTTGCTACACGTAATACTAATTAATTAATCAATGTTCACATTGTCTCCAATTTTTTTAAAATATTTCCTCTAGCCATATAATTGACACTCTTTTAGGCAAATTAGAGAATTTATGCTATTTGCTGCAACAGTTTTTATAATTCTTTGGTGTTTGGATTTTTCCGTGTAATCTGTTCACAACTTTACTAAATGAATGAAGTCAGTGATGAATTAATGCAATTCCACTGATGCATTCACTGTTACTGTCACATTTATTAGTTAATGCAGTTGGTAATTTTATTTTGGTTTGATTATGCCATGCTTTACTGGCCATCTGGTGCTAAAGCACTACAAAATCTTGTCTCATTCATACTGTGTTTTGTCTAACCTGTTTGGCTCTGTAGCTTGGTGGTCAGTTGGCTATAACTAAATACTATTCAAAATTCAACCAACTGGTTGGTGCAACCATCAACCAGTAGTTAGCAACCATCAGCTTTCTATGCAAAATCATCTCATCTTTTACAATTGAATTTGACTGTAGCAATAACAGCAGCATACTTTCCTGAACACAGTAAGCAGATTTAACAGTTTTTGATTTTTTTAGGAAGGTAAAATTTCAGCATATTTGTAAATGAGTAGTGACTAAACCATAATATATATTATATATATATTTTTTATGATTAAGCTTTTCTACAATTTTGCCCTATGTCAACATCACATTTGTGATCTCAAATCGCACACTCTCCATTTTAGATGAATATGGTATGTATAGTAGTTTTCATTTATATAAGCACTAAACACATACAAATGTTGAGTTAGTGTTTTCCTTTTTTTCATTTCATCATGTACCAACTAGTTTTATGTTACTATATGTTAATATTGTTGTTAATTGTTACAATTTTTCATATTTAACTATTTTATAGTGGTTACTCTCATATTTAGCATCTGATTTACTGAAGGGGTCAGTCAAACTTGTAAACTTTAGAACTAGGTGTCAAAAATATTAAAAGAATTAGTTGCTTTACAAAACAATTTTTCGGGTTTAATAGAGAGCAATATCCTTGAATAGACAGAGGGTTTGCATAGATGATAAGATAACATTAAGAATAGCAGAAATTAAATTATTCCAATTATTTTTGCTTTCTTTTGAGTGGAATGTAAACTGTATGAAAATATTGGTGAATTATACAATTTTATTGAAAATATTTATGAGATAAATAACTTAAAAAAAAAACACAAGTTTGAAAGAAAAAAACATATGTTTATGAATGTTACATAACCACTTCCGTGTTATTGTTTCTGATGAAGGTCATTACAATAGGCTCTCATTTTTCACAACTAATGACAAAACCATTGAGCATTCTCAAAGTGATGAAGTCTGTAACGCAATACTGTCAGAAGTTGGATTACTAGTTGGTTGTTGCCATCTATATATGCTCAGTTCATTTTCCATAATAATTATCTGAAAAGAAATCCATTGTTTGTCAATATATTGTTCCAAAAATGTAACCATCCCATAAGCTCATGCTAGTCAAGCAGCACTTTGCACGGAAAGGTAAAATTTCTTAAGTACCTACATATTTTTTCAATTTGAAACCAGCTTTTTTCCTTGACATTTACTCTAAAAAGAAAGTGATATAAAGATAGTGACAACACTCTTCTTCATCATCAGTACACGAGGCATGTAAAGTTTCTAAGAAGAACGACTTCCAATGTTTCCAAAAACAAGCTACATTTGCCAAAGGAAACTACAGCACTTAAAAGGAAATATAATGTAACAAGTGAATATTCTGTAGAAATTAAACATAGATTTTCTTTTATTGTATTTTTATAATTTTACTTTGCATCACTTTTGTTCTTATTTGTAAGTTAATTTTATTTTTTTTTAATAATGTTTTATCATGAAAAATATGTTTCCATGAAAGTCAATTTATTCAAGAATTACTATAAATAACTCACTAAATTGAAATTAAAAAAATAATAGTACTTATTATTATTATTGCTGGGATTATTTAGATTTTATCCAACTGTACCTAAGTAGTGGAATTGTGCAAGAAGAATCTTTTGCTTTCCCCTATTCAAATAAGGGAGAGTTCTTTTGATTTCAAACTGTTACCAGATTTTGAATATGGCATCAAAGGTCTTCAAAAACATAATAATTTATACAAACTTTTAGTCAATTTATCCAGTCCTAACAAGTATTAATCTTGCCTTGTCAGCAAAGATATCTGTTAAAGAGGTATGCTGTTACTAATCTTAGTGATTTACTGTCTTTTATAGGTCCGGGAGTTGAAGTCAGCTTTCTGGAGGCCTTTGAAAAGGTACATCATGATAACTTATTCAAAAGGTTCTTTTTAATTTCAAACATAAAATGTTCTGTTTGTTACAATTTTGCCCTTCTTAAAAGTTCAAAGTTTGATCTCTAATAATCTTTTCAGCATACTTCAATTAGGGAATCAGGGTTCAACTTGGGTCTGTTGAGTTTTGTTTAAATTAGTGACAGATTTTTTTTATAAGACTTCTGTATTTGGCGATTCTTTGTTTGCTTTGTTAACTTCTTTGATTGTTCAACATTTATTAATTAAATTTGCCATGAATAATTGTTTGTAGATTCAGAATTAATTAAAAGATATGCTAGTTGCCATTGAGTACAGGATGGTCTCCAATTTTATGAAATTTACAAATTTTTTTTGTTAGTCATTGATAGCAAGTATTACTATAGCAAAGTTAGTTGTTTGTGTTATATATTTAGTATATTGGACTAGGTTGTACTTAGTGTCAACTAATCTTTATCTCAAGACAGTAATTAAGTAAATTAATTGATATCCTCTAACAGACACTTTGGGATAATTCCTCTCACCTCAATAGGAAGAAGGCAGAACAGATCATACTTTGGTTTGATACTTTCATATGAAACATTTATGGAGACTACAAGGAGCTTTTCTTAGAATGATCTGAATTTTTCCTTCAGTATTACTTAGGAAAATCCATTTTTTCAGCATACATTTCACTTAATCAGCAATATAATCAGCATTTCTATCAGCAATATATTTTTCCTATCTGTAGAGAAAACACTCTGATCTTGAAGTAATTGTGACAAATTAACATTCATCAATCCTTTGTAGATGATGAACCCATTCCAAATAAAAACTTTTCCTATATCCTTGATAACTGAAAAAGTCAATCATCCTCAGGGAGAACATTTGTTCTGTTTCCTATATGGTGGATGTACAAACAATTCAGTCTGTAACTAAAGTGCTTTTTGGTTTATGTCAAGTCTTTTAATATATACTGGCATGTCTTTGATCTCTTCTTTCATAGACAGGTACAATGTTGGTGTATTTTCTCTTAATTATATATTTTGCTGGCACCATGGAGTAGTGATTTTGCCTACAGGTTTATCAAGGATCTCTTGTTTCCTATCAGAAAGTTGCATGGAAAGATCAATTAGTGTGGCTGAGGTACAGAGTTACCTCACTCTAAATACCTTACTCGGGAGTACTGTTGTAATGGTCTGATGAGAAGCGGAATATAAGGTGTAGCAGGGAGCCGGTAGGATTCACACAATGTTGACTCATTTTCATCACAACAGTCATATTACGATCCATACTAAAAACAATGACATCATCAAAATTCTGTTAACTAGCTATAAAATCAGTTCAGTACTAGCAGTTGGGTCCATGTATGCGTTTTGTTGATTGTGACTCCAACATTTAACTTTACTTATCAATATAAAAAGAAAATATTTTTATGTGAATGTATTAACTTCAGTGTCTTCTAGCATTAATTTACAAGTAAAATTACTACTGTGTTGTCATTGTTTACTTCTGATACAATACTTTGTTGCTAATTTAAGTGCAGCTGTTACTGGTTTTGATGGAACCATGAAGGAAAAAGGGGAAAACTATTCACAGTGTAGCTAGGAAAATTATTAGAAAAATGATAACTGAATGTGATGATGAAGCAAAAAAAGGAATTAAAATATTTGATAAAACAAAGTAACAAACATGTCTCAAATTATGTGGGCATTTCTAAATTGAATGTAACGTGAATGTGTAAAGAGAGAGAGTGTAGGTGCTGGTGAAACTTCTTATTACTCCTAAAAAAAATTGTCCACGTCACCAACCAGAAATATAATGTGTAGTGACTCGTTTGATAGGCATGTGATAAGACAAGTGATCCATGATTTTTATGTAAATCAGATAAAAGCTCCAGTGTGTAAAACGCTGTTATTGGCTGTTAATGAAAAAATTGAATTTCCATGCGTGGAATGATTCCTGAGATGAGTAATAAAGCAGATGGAATTTAAATGGAAAAAATGTCTTAAGTCATAGATTTTGATTGAAAGACCACACATTGTTGATTATAGGTTTAATTACTTAACAACTATTCCTAAGTTTAGAACTGAATCCCAGCCAATTACATACATTTATGAACCGTGGGTAGATGCTGATCTTATGTTTAAGAAATGTTGGCTGTCTGAATTAGACTCTGCATTCTTACCAATAACAGTTCTTCAAACTGTTTAATTGTTGTTCATGTGGGTTCAGAAGATGGTTTTTGAAGGGGCCCTTCTTATTTATAATGCTGGTTGTGCATGTGGTTACTATCATGGACAAATGGATACGGATAATTTCAGAAGTGGGTTAAAGAAAAACTTCTTTATTTACCATCTTATATTAGTTTAGAAGATACAAATTTATTTGTTACAGTTATCAATATACCTGCTAATAGCATTGCCATTGACAATGCCCCTATCACAGCAAACAACTTGGTAAATCCTTCACAAAATATTCGGAAAAAAGGACATGACAGCTTGGTTGCAAGAACAAGGAATATCGTGTTTCCAATGAACATGAGAAAATGTGAATTATATCACTTGATATAATTCCACAAACCAAATTAAGATTTATCTTATTAATGAATTCCTTAAATCCTACGGTCATGCTGTCGTTGGTTACTGCCTTGTAATTGTGAACTAAACCCAGTGGAACTCAAATGGAGTAAGATAAAGAAAATAATACATGAGCATAATATAATTGCAGACTTCTCATTATCTCAGTTGAAAAATATTACGGCTGAAGCGATAAAAAATTTTGTTGTTGAAGATTGTAAAGGATATTGTTTGCACGTAAAAAAAGTGGAAAACCATAACTGAAAAAAAATGATATTTTCTAAGATGTGATGGACAGCTTGATTATTTCTTTAGAGGAGGATGATAGCAGTGAGTTCAGCGATAATGAGTGCCCTCATGACGAAATCTTGAGAAGAGTCAGACCTAGCCGAACCATTATCAGAAAAAAATAGTTTTAATTGGTAAGTTAAATGTAAATATAAAATATTCAGTATTATTTCATAATTTTATTTGATGTAATTTAATTCTTGTGTAAAATTACTTGCTGTAATCAATCTAAGATCATTTGTGATCAATATAATTTTCATAATAATTATCAATATAATTTTCAACAAGAAAATGTTTTCGGATTAGTTAGTAATGCTGGGTTTAGGTTATGTGCTGTGAAGAAACCACATTCCTTAGCCTCAGCTTCTTGTTAGACCAATACAATACAGTCTAATGTAATGATTAGCATTCTTTGACTGCTAACCTTTTGTTTCTGAATATTCTGCTTGAATCATTTCTAGATTTAAAAATAATTATTTTTATTTTTTATAGTAGTTTTAAGCTTTGACTGCTGTCAGACATAACATAATTTTACAAGTTGTACTTTCTGTTTTGCATTAAATAAGGCTACGGTCAATTCTTGAGTGACTGTCAATGATAGTGAATAAGGATAAGAAATATTCTGCCATTCAGATTGGAAGTATCCATATGTCACTTTCCATTTGTTTAATATAGAGTTTTCTCAGTAGTGAGTAGGCTCAAAGGCCTTTGTATTTTCTAGCTGGTTTTTTTTTTTTTATGGAATCTGGACGTAGCTCAAGAGGTTTTTGTATAATTTTAAGAATCATGTCAAGCAGATATCTACTATATTAGTTAGCAAGCTGTTTTCATGTGTTACAATAAGGAAATGTCAATGTCATTGGATTTGATAATCTTTTCCTTAGCTGAGTTATTGTCTTTGTTAATGTGTTGATATAATTAGACTATTTTTTAGAACATCGGTAGTACGTTGCTAGAAATTTTATTTTCAGTTGATGGTTGTGGAAATTAAGAGTCAACAGTAATATATAAATAGAAAACTTATCCTTTTTTTTTTTTTACATGATACTACGAAAAATTCTACTTATAATTTTACCATTATTTGTATTTCAGTCTTTTTTTTATGAATGCCATGTGATTCAATAATTATATAGCATCATTAAATTGTAAGCATTTATTATAGTGCCTATATAAAATGTGTATTTTTCTTTAGTGCTGAGTATCCATATTTGATAAATGCTTTTGTGTGAATAATGAGATGAGGTGTTATAGGAGAATGTTAAAAATCAGATGGGTGGATAAAGTTACAAATGAAGAGGTTCTGCGGCAAATCAATGAA
>JAAAKQ030128727.1:0-54865 GCA_010016005.3 Zanna intricata | reverse complement strand
TGGTACCCAAGTTCGCCGTGTCCTCTATTCAGCCATCTTCTTAGGTCTGGAACCAGTCTTCTTGTCCAATTCGCCGTGGCGCCCTCACCCTGCCATTTCTCGCACCATTCGCGAACAATTGTATCGTGGGCCGCAGCCTTATCTAATCCCTGCCTCCTTAACTTCCTTTCCCTAACTAATAGATAAAATCAAGGAACTATTTCTACATAACTACACCTTCAACATTATTTTATAATGTTGGAAATTTTATTCTTATGTATAGGCAGGAGGCTGTCTTAAACAAACTGATCATGGAGATATATTTGGCTCCAAATATTGGTACCTCTGATAATTCTTCATCTTATGCCAAAATAAATGCTTAAAAAAATTTTTTTTCTGTTTAGCCTCTGGAACTACCGTAAGTATTAATTACTTCAGAGGATGAATGAGGATGATATGTATGAAGTGTAGTCTTGTACAATCCCAGGTCACCACTCCTGATCTTTACTAATAAAGGTAGTTATTTTTATACGGATTTGAATACTAGATTGTGAATACCGGTGTTCTTTGGTGGTTGGGTTTGAATTAACCACACTTCTCAGGAGTGGTGACCTGGGATTGTACAAGACTACACTTCATTCACATTTATACATATCATCCTCATTCATCCTCTGAAGTAATACCTTATGGTAGTTCTGGAGGCTAAACAGAAAAAAAGATTAAACAACTATAAAAATATTTGTAAATCGTGCTCTGTTATAAAAGTTTCATGACAAAAAAAACAAAAACTTTAGTACATATTATAACATTTTTGTCATATCTTTATTATTATATAACATATTATTTCTTTTGTAAAAAATGTTGCATTTTTAAAAATTTAATTGTGTTGATCAAATGAACCATTATTACACCAGATCTGTTTGATAATTAAGCTGGTAGGAACAATCACATTTTTTTAAGTTATTCATTGCTTTTGTTATTATCACTATCCTTCTTGCACAGCCAGTATTGAGAATGTATTCCTCATATCAATCTTCATCGTTCTTTTTTTCTTTTTAGATGAACTTATTTTTTATATGTGCAACAATTTCATCTATTGAATGTATGTAAAATTACTTGTTTATTTGTGTGTTAATCTACTCTTCTACTATTTCTCTGTTTATGTTGTCTTATCCTCGTAGTTAGGTGTGAAAGTTGTTTTTGTGGTCACTCCCTTCTTTTTCTTCATTTTAATAAATAATTAAAGTTAAATTTTCCTAATTTAATTCAACTGGTATATTTATTGTTAGTTACTTTATTAGTCCTGTTATGAAGTAACTTTAATAAATTCTAGCACCATACTTTTCTTACCTACAATTCACTCCTATCCAACAGGTTACTCTTACCAACCGTGTCGAATGATTTAGATAAATAATTGAATATTACACCTTTAGACTACTTTTACCTGAATTAATGTGTAAATTAATTAGTTAATAGCTGTTTTTGAATGCTACTGTTTTAAAGTCAAATTTACTGTGCTGTAGCCTGTTGATTTGTAAAGTTTTGTTACAAGTAGCCTTAATTTCACTTGATTTTGTAAATTAATGCAAAACAACTTTATTTAGAATATATTTGGTTATACTTAATATTAATTATCATTGTTTTAGTGTGTGAAAAATGTATTACGAACATTTATTTACAGTTTAATATTTTTCCTATTTATTTTCTCTTGATAAATGGTAATAATATCATTTATTATCCTTATTTCAGTAAATGAAATCAGAATTTAGATTATTGCTCAACATCATGTAAAATCAAACATGACCCACAGAATATAAATATGTACTGTGTAGTCTTTAAACAATATGAAGTCTTATACAATTATAGTAATATGTAGTATAATGTATAGTTATTATTATAGTAATATGAGTCTTTAAACAATGAATGATATAACACTTATTGAAATGTATAAATTACACTTATTCTGTAATTTGAAGTACACAAGAAATACAGCTTTACAACTTTATTTTTAGTGGTCATAAAAGAAAAAGCTGTGTGTATAGTTTTATTTTATAAATGCTTGATGGAAGAAATTGAACTTTAAATTATATTAAACTTTTTATTTTTTCTGTGGCTTTTTGGAAAAATTACATTTTATTTAGATGAAACCAATAGGAATGATGGAAAATTGCACATAATATTTGTATCGCACATATATCCTGTTTAATTGCACTATATATAATGCAATTCTAATGAACTATAATCTTATTAATAACTATATCCTATAACCTTTTCAATCAATTGAGTTTAAAAAATTTGTTTCAAATTATATTAAGCAACATTCTATTGGTTTTTTTTTTTAGGAGTTCAGTTTCAGTGTGGTAAATTACTAATATGGCTGTCACTTAACAGTAGGAATTTTTTTTCTTGACTGCTATATCTATAAAATTACTATTTTGGTTGTATTTTTAATTATATTATAATACTATATATTACTATATATACTATATATTATATTATATTAACACATTGTTAATAAATAAATAATTAATTTTCTTAATTAAAAAAAAAAAAAAACCATCAGAATTAATATCAGCTTACTCTCATATAATGCAGTAGCATCAGTAACTGAGGACATGGTTGTACAAAGATGAATGGAAATGTTTGAAATAACTTCTTTTTTTAAATATTTATTGGTTTGGTTGGAGTTATTATGAAAGTTTAACTTTCTTGTTAAAGGTATTATTGTTATGTTAGATATATAAATTTATTTTATTTATTAATTTATTTGCTGATGGTGTGGATAATAGGTCATTAATAAACAAATAAATATTCTATTGTAATCAGATTAGGAATCGGTCGGTATGCTGCTCCTCAGATAAAAAGAATGAAAGTACCACAGCATTTGCCTGGATGATTCAAGAAAAATCTTGAAAAACCTTGATCAGAATAGCATCACAGAATACACATTTAATTATAAAATAAAAAATGCATGCGATTAAAGTTCATATAAATTATTTAAAATGTAAACACAAAATAACATTACATGAAGGTATTAGATTTAAAAATAACTAAAATAATTCACAGTTTAGAAGAAGTTAATGAAAATTTTCCAAGCACATGTTAATGATGAACGTGTGAAATGGGATACAAAAAATTTACGGTATGTTTTTTAATTATATTATGTAGAAATTCATTGCCTGAATAATATTTTTTTTTTTTATAAAAGAAAACCTTTTAATTGTATTTTAAATAAATTGTTAGTGAGATTTAAATGGTTCAATAATTTATTAAAAGTGGTGACAAAACTAATACAAGACTTTTCTTGTTAGCCAAAGTATTGTGTTAAGTTGGAAACAGTTCTGTTATTTTTAAGAATAAGTGACTATTCTCCAGCTAAAATTGTAGATTATGTTGAAGAAAATTGCAAGAAGATTGCAAGAATAAACACAAATAAATAAGTTAACAATTTTAATATTTTAAATAAAAATTTTAATTAAATTTTAGAATATTGCAACCATTAAAGACTATCTGATTAAATATATTATTTTATTAAAGATATTAATTGAGATGCCAAAGGTTGACAATGATTTTATTTAGCAATTCTTTCTAGAGAAATCCCTTTGTTTTTTTGTCAGTTCAATTTAATTAACTAAATTTTAATTATGTTTTAATTTTCTATATTATTGGCACCAAACAATTCTCTGATGCCCATTTTTGTATCCTGAAAATTTTTTCAGACTTTCTAATGGAGCACAAGAGGTGATATACTTCATAGGAATATAGATAAGCATAATAATGATGACAAGCTTAGCATTTTTTCACACACTTTAAAGTAAAACAGTACAGTTTGAAAGAATTTCTGTCAAAGTTCCTGGAAATTTCCACTTTCTGTATCAGAAACATATTACATGGTTTCTCTGCAATACTGACAAGTATTATGTCTTATCATACGGAAACCAGCCATTTGAAAAATCAATAACTTGAGTAGTATCAGTACTTAATGTAGTAAATCAGTACTTAATGTAGTACTTGTTTTCAAATTTTATTTTAATTATCAGGATTATTGCAGCTAAGAACAAGGTTTAATAAGATATAAAACTTTTAATTTTTCTCTATTGATTAGGTCATGTGATATTCTTTTGATGACAAGTTTTTTCATACACAATAAACTCATTAAATCATTTCTTGGAGAATAATTGATAAACATATGTTTAAAACAAATGATTATGCAATGCACATCATTCGATATTTGCTTAGCCATTGTTTAAGCCATGTGCTATGTGTCTGTTGAAGTGGTTTAAGGAACTAGTGTATTAAAAAAATATAAAATAATTTTTTCTATGGATTTTTACTGTAAGTTTTCAAATATTAAATTGTTATTAGTCAGAACTTGACCCCTAAATCTATAATCTTTATAAAGATCTAATTTATGTGGAGTTTTCTCAGTACATAATATTTGCTGTAAATTAAAGGAATTTAATATAACATTCTCTCATGAATTATAGATTTATCACAAAAACTTTAAATGCCACCTAAATAAGTTAAATTCTTACATAAAGGTAATTATAATGTACATGAACTTGCTTAATATCTTTTCTAAGCAGTAAATTATTGGTCTGCTTGAATAGAATATGCCCATACATTAGGAATGAATGGAGCTGAAAGTGAATGGAATTGAGTGTAAAATCTTTGCTAAAAAAAACAATCAAGAATAGTTATTTAAATTAAATCTCACATTCCACATAGAATAATAATATCCTCTGTTACAAACCATAACTGAGAATTAAGATTGTTAACTGAACACACTCCTTTCAGATTAAAATAAAGGATCTTCTTTATTATTGCTTCCATGGTCATTTTTAATAAATAGTCATTTATAAGGTTTTCCCAACAATTTACTTAAAATATAATTCAGAAATTTTCTTTTATAAAAGATAATTTCTACAAAATAATATTACTCCCAAATGAATTTTTAAGTAATACTTATTCAAAGATAGAACCACTGATATTTTTTCTGCCTCCTGTTCAATTTAAATTATTATTATTAGTCACTTCTGAATTGCAAATTATTTTGTATTTATCTTTTATATTACTTCTTCATGTACTTTAACATTATTTCATGTGATTATATTTTAAGTAATATTAAATTTAATGTCGGTAATTTTTTATTTTGTTATTAATTAACTGTATTCTGTATGTGATGCTGCTCTGATCAAGGTTTTATCATGGTTTCCCTTTATTTATCCAGGTAAATGCTGATTATTTCCATTTGTTGTCTGTGGAGTAGCATATCTAAGTTCCTTATATAATCTGTATAATGTATCATTATATATCAAAACTTTCCTGGTTGTTTGGTTATTAAAAAAAAATAAAAAAAAAAATACTTTCTTCATTTTCTTTATTTGTTTGTTTATTTGTATTTCCTTAATATAGCTTTATTCTAAGCTAATTTGTTTATCTCAACACATGAATAGCTGATATACTCAACATTCCTTAGTATCCTTTTAATTAATTGGTACTCTAATCCAAAAGTGTGTATAGTTATTTCATTTGTGGTCCATTTTATATTAGAGCAATGCAACATTCTTTGTTTTCTTGGAAGCTTCTGAGAAAGCAGCTTAACGTAACATTAGTTACAAGGTTGTAACTTTCTATATTCTTGTTTTTTTATTCAGGATGTCAGAATTGATGAGTGGATTATATTATAAGGAAATGTTTTACTTAAATTGTTGATCTATTGGAATTTCCAGCAGCAGTAGATATCGAAGAACACTGTTCAGAATTTATTCAGTCATTCATTGATAGTCAGGCAATTTACTTGTCAATTTGCTTTTAAAAATACTATTTTATTGAAATATTTTGTTAGTTCTGCCTGAAGTTACTTGGAGTTTAGCTAGTAATTTATTTTTGTTTTTTTTTTATCTTAGTATAAAAACCTACTGAAGTATAAAACTAGACTTACATTTTAACATTTTTAAATTTAATATAGTTGTTTACAACCTTTAAGTGTATTTATATGTATTTATTCATCCATCTTTATGATTTTATTTTATAATAGGGGAAAGAATTTTTAGAAAGTAGTGCCTTTATTAAATATCTGTGCTCTTGCACTATTAACCTATAATACTTTTTATGATTATAAAATTTCATGTGAACTATCTAAATATTAAATACATAATTAAATTTGATTTTGAAAATTTGATTATCTATTTATTTACAGTAGCATGCAATATATTTCGCATTATATTTTGTTATTTTGTATTTTTTGTATTATTTTTATTATTTTGCATTATATTTTTTTAGTTCCCTAACCACTCTGTCACATGCAAACTCATACCGGGGACAGACGTACAGCACATGGCTAACATTGTCCGGGCAACCCTACATTCCGGGCAACATTGTTTTCTCACGTGACAAATTTTACTTTGCTTTATTTCATTATACATACATTTTATTTTTATTTGTTGTTGCTTGGAAAGCAGCATCAAACCAGTCATTTGACTGATTGGAATCTGTTCTCCAAGATTTCGTATCTAGTGCCAGTTGTTTCATTTCGGTATACCTCCTATGTCCTATATCCCTAACAATTTGTTTTACATATTCCAAACTTTGCCTGCCTGCACAATTTTTCCCATCTACTTCTCCCTCCAGTGTCAAAGTGACTATTCCAGGATGCCTTAATATGTGGCCTATAAATCTGTCTCTTCTTTTAACTGTATACTTCCAAATGGTCCTTTTTTCACTGATTTGCCACAAAACCTCTTCATTTGACAGTTGCTAACTTAATTTGACAGCTAATCTTTTCTTTTTAGGTACTCCAATCATCCCAAGTATCACTTCCATATAAAGCTGCGCTCCAAACATATACTTTCAGAATTTTTTTCCTGACATTTAAATTAATTTTTGATGTAAATTATATTTCAGACTGAAAACACGTTTCACCTGTGCTATTCAGCATTTTATATCGCTCCTGTTTCATCCATCTTTAGTAATTCTACTTCCCAAGTAACAAAATTCTTCTACCTCCATAATCTTTTCCCTTCCTATTTTTATATTCAGTGTCCATCTACTTTATTTCTACTACATTTCATTACTTTCGTTATGTTCTTGTTTATTTTCATGCAGTAATTATTGCATAAGACTTCATCCATACCATTCAGTGTCTCTTCTATAACTTTTTTACTTCTGCTAGAATTACTATATAATCAGCAAATCATAGCATCTTTAGCTTTTTACCTTGCACTGTTATTCCGGATCTAAATTGTTCTTTAACTTCATTAACTGCTAGTTCAATGTAAATATTAAAAAGTAATGGGGGTAATAAACATCTTTGTCAAACTCCCTTTTTTGTTATTGTTTCATTTTTATGTTTTTCGATTATTACTGCTGCACTTTGGTTCCTATAAATGTTAGCAGTTGTTCTTCTATCTCTATATTTAAACCCTAAATTTTTTAAAATGCTGAACATTTTATTCCAGTCTAAGTTATCAAATGCCTTTTCTAAGTCTATATATGCCATGTATGTTGATTTGTTTTTTTTTAATCTTCCTTCTATTATTAATCTGAGCGCTAAAATTGCTTCTCTTGTTCCTTTACTTTTTCTGAAACCAAATTAGTCTTCTCCTTACACTTCTTCCACTCTCCTCTCAATTCTTCTGTACAGAATTCTAATTAAGATTTTTGATGCCTGAGTAATTAATCTTATTGTTCTGTATTCTTTACATTTATCTGCTCTACTTTCTTTGGAATCATGACAATAACTTCGAATCCCGGTCAGGCATGGCATTTTTCACACACGCTACAATTCGTTCATCTCATCCTCTGAAGATATAACCTAACGGTGGTTCCGGAGGTGACAATAACACTCTTTTTGAAGTCTTGACAGAACTTCCCCTTTTTTGTAAATATTACACACTAGCTTGTATAATCTATTTATTGCTTCTTTGTCTGCACTGCACAGTAATTCTGCTGGTATCCCTCTAACCCAGGAGCCTTTCTGCCATTCAATCTTTTAACATTAATTCAATTCTCAGTATTGTACTTCCCTTTTCACCCTATTCGACTTTACTTCTTCCTCTATAACTCCAGTTTTTAATCCATTTCCTCTGTATAACTCTTCAATATATTCCACCCACCTATCGACCTTTTTCATATTATAAATCGGTTCACCATTGCCCACTGGGCTGGTCTAGTGGTTAACGTGACATCAAAAATCAGCTGATTTTGAAATCGAGAGTTCTATAATTCAAATCCTAGTAAAGGTTTTGAATTTTTACACAGATTTGAATACTAGATCATGGATACCGGTGTTCTTTGGTGGTTGGGTTTCAATTAACCACACTTATCTGGAGTGATCGACCTGAGATTGTACAAGACTACACTTCATTCACATTCATACACATCATCCTCATTCATCCTCTGAAGTAATACCTTACGGTAGTTCCAGAGGCTTAACAGAAAAAGAAAAAAAAATCAGTATACCATCTTTATTTAACATATTATTGAATTTTACCACAAAATTCTCCTTTACTTTCCTATTTGCTCCGTCTGTTTTACCAATGATTATTTCTCTATCCACTTCTGAACTGCGCTTCCTGTTTATGGTATTTCTTAGCTGTCTATAGTTCCATTTACCTTCTTCATCACTAGCATTTTATACTTTCTACATTCATCTATCAGTTGCAATATAATCTCTGATATCCAAGGTTTTCTACCATTTTTCTTTGATCCATTTAAGTTGCTTCTGCTGATTTAAGAATTTCCTTTTTAACATTCCCCCATTCTTTTTCTATACTTTCTACCTTATCTTTTTCACTCAGACCTGTTGTGATGCCCTCCTCAAAATTGTTTTTTACCTTCTCTTTCTCAAGCTTTTCTAAATTTCAGTGATACATCTGATGCCTTTTCTTCAGGTTTTTAATCCCCAATCTACATTTCATTATTACTAAATTATGGTAGCTATCAATGTCTGCTTCAGGATATGCCTTGCAATCGAGGAGTTGAATTCTAAATCTGTTTAACCATGATGTAATTTATATGATACCTTACAGTATCACCAGGTTTTTTCCATGTGTATATTCTGTTATGATTTTTAAACTGATTATTAACAGTTACTAAATTATACTTCGTGCAAAACTCCCCTTCTTTTCCTTTGACCAGCCCAAATTCACCCACAATATTTCCTTTCTTAACTTTTCCGATGCTTGCATTCCAGTCTCCAACTATTATTAAATTTTCATCCCTTTTTATGTGTTAAATTGCTTTGTTAGTTTCTTCGTATACACACTCTCCACCTCATCACAGGCACTTGTAGGTATATAGACGTTAACAATCATTGTTGACTTAGGTTTTCATTTTATCCTTATTATAATGATTCTGTCGCTCAGCTGTTTAAAATACTATACTCTCCTCCCTATCGTCTTATTCATTACGACACCTACTCTTGATTGCTCTTTATTTGCTGCTGAGTTAATTATTCTAAAATCACTTGACAAAACATTGTTTTCCTCTTCCTATCGAACGTTGCTAATTCCTATTATATCTACATTTAACCATTAAATTTTCTACCTTCCAACCTTTTGTAGACATCTAACATTCCGTACTCTGACTCATAGAATGTTAAGTTTTAATTTTCTGGTGACTTCTTCCTTAGTAGTCCCCGCCTGGAGATCTTAACGGGTGACTAGTTTACATCTGAAATTTTTTACCAAGGAAGCTGCCTCCATCTTTGTTTTATGAAAATGCAGAGAGCAACATTTTCTTGGAAAACAATAGCAGAAGTTTTCCATTGCTTTCAGCTGTACAGTACTTAAAAGGTTGAGTAATGTTGCTATGGCTCTTTAAGTCCTCCTGACCTATACCTTAACAACTTCTGAAAGATCTGCTTCCCTCTTTCAGGAATAATTTCTTAGTGTGACTCTCAACAGATACTTCTTTGATTTGGTTGCACCTTGGTCCAGCTACTCTGTATCACTGAGTACACCTCACTATCAGCAAGATCTCACGATTCATGGAGGGAGTATATAAATATTTTTATATTTCAAATGGATAATGTATTGAAATTTCATACATATTCATTTATGTAATTTATTATTTAAATTGGCAATGAAAAGGTATTTATTTACTCTTTCTTGTTTCAGAAGAATCATCTGTGATAGATCTGTCTGGTACCTTGGGAGACTCTGTATTCAGCCAGATGCAAGGAGATCTGGATCAGCAGAGACTCCTAGGAGAGAGACCTCCACCATCTATTGATCCATTTCTTGTACGAGAGATCCACAATAAGGAGCGGTCAGTTAATAATTAATTAACCTATTAATTGCTATTTATGATTTTTATCACCATTATTACTTATAAAAATTAGTATGTTATTCTTTTGCAAAAAAATCGGAAAAGTTGCTCTAGTCATGTGGTATTAAATGGGGTTTTTTAAATTAATATTGTCTTTTCTACTTTGTGTTTCTATTTTTAGAGGTGCGAACTGGTTAACATTGGACATTTCTTTTAAGAACTGTTAAATTTGCAATTATTTTCTTTCTGAACTTATCTGAAAGCATTATTTAATTGTTCTTGTTTGAAAATAAAATAGTTAATGTAAATATAATATTCTTAACTAATAGTTAGTTTATAAATCTTTAAAAAAGATGACAGATTTAAATCAGAAGAAGATAAAAAACAACAAATTTTATACATATATAATTGCAAAAAAAAACCTGTGATGTCGTCAGAGTTGATATTGATAATGATCATAAACAAATGATAGGAGAAAAATAAAGTAATATTAAAGAAACTTATAAAAAGCAAAGAAAATAATTAAATAGAACCTGACAAATATGATGATTGTAAGAAGGAAGAAGTAGAAGAGAAGTTAACTCAGGTATTGAAGAGAAGAAATGCAAAAGGCAATAGAACAAATTAATTTTAGATGAATATGAAAGATGCCATAAAGGCAGCAGTAGAACAGACTATTTTATTAAGATAAGATGAGCAAGAAAGCCGTGGGTTTACAGAGGGATGATTTAAAATACTGTGGAGAAAAGGCTTGCAAGCTAATAGACATAGATGTTAAAAGAAAAAGTAAGTATGAACTTATGTCTGAAAACAATAATATGGGATAACTGGAGGAAGAGTGTGTGTACAAAAGAAATTGTCAGTAGAAACAACAAAGTGTTGTAAAAAAAAAAAAAAAATTACTTAAAAAGGTATAAGAAATATATAAAATTATATCAAGCCGACAGAAAGTCTAAAAATCTTCTCATAGAAGATCAGGTTGAAATAGGAGCAGCAGTCCTAATTGTATAAGCAATATAAGATGTAAAGAATAGAAAAATCTGAATGGAGGAGAGCTGTCAATAGAAGTGATAATATATCTTAATGAAGAAAGGTTAACACAGATTGTGAAACTGTTTAACACAATGTAAAAATAGAATGTGACCAGAAGATTTTCTTAAAACAGCCATAATTCTGATTCCAAAAAAGCATGATTCAATAAAAGTTTTAAAATTATAAGAAAGTTAATGTAATCTAGCATTTAGTAAAGATTCTTCTGTGAATTCTGAAAAGAAGATGGAGGAAAATTCCAAGAGGAAGATATTACAGAAGAACAATTTATATTCTGAATGGGAAAGTAAAAAAAGGATGCAATTAGACTAATAAGAACTGCTAGTGACAAATAGACAGAAAGAACTAAAAGAAAATGCTAAGCAAAGGAAAGAGTAGAGAGGTATTTAAAATGTAGATTCAAAGGAGATTGAAGAAGATTAAATATAAATTATCAGACAAAATTAAAAATTAATAATAAATTAGGAGATTTAATGAGGACAGAACCTTAATAAAAACAGTACAGAATAGGGAGACTAACTGGCAGAACATATTTAAATTACTTAAACTACTGGTAGGGAAAACTTCTAAAGGATAATTAAAAGGTACACAACAGAAATGATAGAAAAAGATAAAAATCATAGATCTAAAAGGAAGTGGGAAGTGTCGGGATCTTAAAAGTTTGGCTAGGATTGGAGGAGAAGGACATGGGCAAGAGGCCTAGCCTCATGGCAAATAACAGTATGGTATACATTAAAAGTACTGAGTATGTGTAGACTTAATTTACGTATCTACCATGAAGAAAAAATCTATTCATAATTAAGCCAATAAAGCACATTTATTTTATCTATTGTGTAAAAATCTTTGTTTACAAATTTTTAATTTTGTATCGCATATTGGGTAGAAAATGAATATTTTGATAGGTTAGATGTCGAATTCTCAAAACCATTTAACTCACTGATATTTCATTTTAATCCTTTTTTGGAGAGCAGTCTAAACAATTCAAAATAACTCATACCATGTCATCTGTGGCTAATTCTGCTGTTTCAACATTTTTTTTTCTGTCTGTTCAAGTCAGCTGTGTATTTCAAGATTACATGAATATTAATAAAAATGTTTGTAATGTATCACAATCAAAGTAATATTTTAATTTTTATTGTTTTTGATTTTGTTAAAGAATTAAAGTTAATAACATTTGGGAGAAAAAAATCCTTGCCAAAGTAAATAGGCTGATTCGCCACTGTGATCACTAAACATAAACATTCAAATTATGATAGAATGTAACAAAATCTATTGTTTCTTTTGAAAACTTAGTGGAGGTACATATCCAAAATCAGTATGATGAAATCACAGACAACAGCTAATAGATACATACTTTTGATAAGAATAAATAAATATATATATATATACCCATTGATTATAAATTATTCAGCTAATTTTGGGGGTAAATAAAATGAACAAAGCAATGTAGTGGGCATTGATTTTTTCAATCATTATTATAGGTACTAGAGTTACTGATGATCTTGATTGAACTTGCTGCGTGATTAAATGACAAGAAGGATCATCACAGTTGAGCAGTGGCTACTGTGCAGGAAAAAGCAATATGCATACTGTAGTTTCAAGAAAGGGGTTCTGTTATATTACTGTTCATAGATGTCCTCATTTAGACTACAGCTGTGATCCTTGATATTCATAATAAAGACTTAAATGTCAGTATCAGCATTTTAACCCTGCTGTTCTGTTAGTGTTTCTTTTCTTTTCTGTTTAGCCTCTGAAACTACCATAAGGTATTACTTCTGAGGATGATGTGAATGAAGTGTAATCTGTTAGTGTTTATATACATATTGTTCCAGTCAATAATAATGGCCTGTGTAATTTTTTTTTTTTTTATGAAATGATTGTATTTTATATAAAAATAACTTTCTGGTTTAAGTTTATTATTAATATTACACAATTCAGTAAATAATAATACTTAACGTATTTATAAAAATTAATATCAATAAATTGTAAAATTAAACCAGTGACAACAAATACAATTAAATTTACTTCAATAGCCTTCTGTTTTACATTTTACAAATTTCAAAGTATAATGTTTTATGGATTTATACACATTTAAACTAAATGTAACAGATGAAAACATTAATTAAATGAAAATTAGGCTATAATATGAATATTTCCCTTAAAATTGCTTCAGAACATAAATATAATGCGGAACTTATAAAAATAATTCTGTTTGCAGTTAAGACAATAGTAAGTCACATATTGCTTGCATATATGTTTGCAACATTTAGAACTATTAATGTTTGTTTACTGTTTTGTTTTGAAGGTCTAAACCTGCATCATTTAGGTTTTGTCCCTAAGTTCTCCGTTAGAAGTTCCGTGTTTTAGGCATGTGTAGTCTTGATTTTATATATGTTGTAATAAGTCATTTTCCTAAATCAAATCTGTAAATAAAATCTTTTAGTTAGTGAATCTTTATTCCAATTTGAATTGAGTGTTATCTATAGAACATTGATCATTGAACATTATGAATTGTCTGTAAATTTGTCAAGTATGTTATAAAAAATTATCACTGGCCAGTTTTGCATTTGCAAGTGTATATGACCATGAATTGGTCAAGTTTACTTACAGCACCTTTAAAAATGTTATAATCTAAAATGAATTCTGTTTTGTTTTTTTTGTCAGTTCTCATGCTTATCTCTACTCCAATATGTAAAGTATTCAAAAGTACAACTCTTGTTCTTTGTTGGAACATAGTTCACTGCTGTAGTGTTGTTAGCATAAGAGAAAGATGAGACATAAATGTTCTTATTTATTATTTGCATCTGCAGTTCTTTCCTATTTTTTCTTACGGTACTAACCACAGTTATTCTATGTCTAAAGTTATTTAAGAAGAAGCTGCCCTAAATATTAACATGCAAAATATTTATCTATTGTAAGATAACATAACTCTTGTTCCCTGATTCTACTCTGGCTGGTCACCTGGTTCTTTTCCAGTTTAAACCTGCAATTTCAGCATGTGAGAAATTACTCTCACATATTGTCTATGTTATGTCTTTATATTGGACTTTGCAGGTTTTCTGGGAAAAAATTATTTGAAAGGAAAAGTTCATAAAAACCAACTATTTGTTCATCAATTGTTACATTTTCATCAGGATAACATAATTTTGGTAGAACTTCAACCCACTTTTCCCATAATTCATGCACAGGAGCTAATTTATGTGTATGCTTTCATCTGTGAATTCGTAATATGGCAATCTATTATCAAAACATGAAAACTCATCATGAACAAAACATTTCAAGGAACATAAAATTGCACAGAAAATGGGATGACCAGTAGTATCTGGATCCCATAAGCTTTTTGTTGATTCCCTGTGAGATTTGTAAACTCCTGCCACTAACAATCAATCCGTATGCCTAAAATGAGATGTTATCTAAATTCTTTCATTTTTTCTCAATAAACTCTAGACTCCTCAGTGTTAGCCATTTTATCACTTTATTTTTGATAGAATTGAAAATAAGAAGAAACAAACTCAAACAAACAAAGAGTATATTATCCTGGGAGATTTATATCTCGTGACATCAGGAGCATTTTTGATCATGTTTTTGGCAGCTTATCACCTAAGTTGTTGTGAAGTCACCACTTTCCACTGAATCTCTTCATCCTTAGAAATTATAATTGTGTTAGGTGCAGAATATTTTTGCCTTGCTCCAATATACTCATCAGAATCATCACTATCACTATTTTTCTCTTCACTTTTGTGGTCTTCAATCTCTGACACTTCTTATTCACCGTTGGAAGGTTCTATATTTTCTTGAAATTTGCTCTCTTCTATTTGATTTGCAAGTGACATGTTAAGACGTGATGAAGATTGATGTTAGGGCTTGCATGATTACAAGAGTTGCATAAAATTTCTAAACATATCTGTTTAGATAATGCTTATTTTTATTTTTTTTTATCATTTTTTTATTTGAATAGTGTTTCATATTTGATGATGTAATACATACGAGTTCAGACTTGTCAAACTTCCAAGCAAACAGGGACATTAACTGTACACATACCACCTCAATCACAGCAAGTGAGTAAAACTGCATAATATAGTATAAAATATGCATAAAATCATATTTTCCAGAATAGTACAGCAGAGTTAAGGATATAGGAAGTGTAGTACACAAAAAAAGTGCTAGCGACTTCCAATCAACAAGGATGTTGTGGATTGGCTAAAAGAAACTTCCGAGAAGTCCAGGTAAATCGACTCACCATGTGAGTTTAGAACTGGAAATATTGAGATCAACAATTGAGAAGGTTTTTCATGCTTATAAAATTCAGTTGGTGCATGCAGTAGAAGAAGACAATAAACTACACCATTCCAATTTTTAAAAAAATTAAATAACATACCTCAATAAGCTTAATAAAGACAATAGAATAAATTAAAAATGTTTCTCAGTTGGTTAATTATGAAATAAAAATACATTTCTTCCTTCATGCTAGATATATAAATTAAATCTAAGACATACTCTGTTCTTTTAGTTTAGACATCATCATATGGTGTGAGGCTTTAATCTTAGCTAAATTTTTAAGATCCTGATTGTCTATAATTTTTATTATTTTTATTTGCTCCTTCTACCACTCCTTCCAGTAGCTTCAGTCATTCTTTTTCCTCTTATGATATGTTCCAATCAGTTTAGCCTCTTTATACTTAATTGTTTTGATTAAGGTTTTATTCTCATTAACTCTCCTTGTTAACTTATTTTCCACTCTGCTTAATTTTTCATTGTATATGTTAGTTTCCTCTTTCATACTCTTTCAGTACATCCAGCCCTTCCTTTTCTTAAGTGATTAGAAAGAATGGAGTAAGATCTGCAGACATAACACTTCACAAGATGTTTCTTCAAATTTAACTTCATCTTGCAACATAATAATAGTATCTATTCGTTAAATATTTCCATAGCCCCATTGCTTTCTAGTTTTTCTTTTTTTTTTTTCACTTATTCGCCACAATTTTTTGTTAACATAGTATCCAATATCTGCACTGTTTTACTTCTTCCTTCTTTTATGCTGGCATTCACTGTCATATTGTCTTTTATCCTCATTACGTTAGAGTGAGTTGTTTCATTCTGTACGTTCACTTATAGAACTAATAACCTACAGAATATAGAATCATAATTTGAATCCAGAAATTTTTGGATGAAAGGCTGAGACCACTCCAGAGTGGTAATATTTTACATATAATAAATGTTTAACTTGTTTATATATTATTTTTTGCAAGAAATCTTTATATTTATTCCTTACGATTTGTTTAATTCAATTAACAAATTGCGTGTAATAGTTTCGGTTTGTTAAAAAAAAATTTGTATGCACCTTTATAATTTGTTAATTTTTGTAATTAAAGTTGTATAGCTTTATTGATGCTGAGCATTTTAGTAACTAACATTCATATGAAATGTTTGGAACATTTTGAAATGGATCATGAAATCCATTAATTTGAATTATTAAGTTAATCTGTGTAGTAACAAGACGGTTTTTAATTTTTAATCTAAATTTCTAAATCTTACATATTTTGCAGTTAAATAAATGTATTTTCTTATTACAACATTTTCTAGTTTATGGTCCTGTTTTCCTATCCGATTAAAATGTATTATAATTTTTTAGCTGGTTTTATATATATTTTTTTTTTTGGATTTCCAATACTCTCTCTTTCTCTTTTTCTGTTTAGCCTTCGGAATTACCGTGAGGTATTACTTCAGAGGATGAATGAGGATAATATGTATGAATGTGAATGAAGTGTAGTCTTGTACAATCTCAAAAAAATATTTCATTTTTTAATATTGTTAATAGTTTATGTAACCCATTCTTAGAGAGTAAAATTATCCCTCAAATTCAGGCATGAAAGTTGATAATTTCTCAGTTTTGAATTTAAGGAAATATTATTAGAATAAAACTCCAAATATCTTAATATATCTTTTTTTTTTATTTTACTGTTTGTATAATAAAATATATATGTATAATGTTGCCCTGTGCAGCATATAAAACTTATGACAAAAATCTTATATTTTTGTTTTCGTAGATTGTTTACAGTAGTTAAAATAGATTGTACATTCATAGATTGAAACAGTAAACAAAATCTATGAAACAGTAGTTTCATAGATTATTTACATAGGTGTTGTTATCATGCTTTGGTACTTATCTATTAACAGTTAATTATCTAAATTACATTATCTTGATTTTCTGTGTCAGTTAACAAAAATGATTTTGAAACTGATTGTATCATTTTTATAATTTAATACAGAATATATAACCAATATAAATTTTTTTTAGGCTACTTATTAATAATTTTAATTTTTTGGTAAAATTTAATTGCGCAGCACATCCCATTTTGCTGCAAAGTATTAACACAAATGTATTTTATTAGCTTAGTGTAAAGCTAAAATATTTATATCCATCTATTTTATTTTCACTTATTGTTTTTAAACTGAAATCATATTAACAATGTTCACTGTAAATAATAGAACACAGTATATAGTAGACTGGTTCATTATGCAAATTAAAGAGACGTAATGAACATAGCATGATGCATACAGTTAACACATGAAGCATAGATTAGATGTACTATACCAAATCAAAACTGATTCCTGCACTTAAAATATACTCTCTTGTAAGTTTTGTTGGTATTTCGTCTTGCAATTGCACAGAACTAATCAATGTAGATTAATGGTACACATGACTACCAAAAAAGAAACAATTTTACTAAAAACTTATTTACAAATATGCAATAGGATTCAATAGGATACAGCAATAGGATTCAAAATTATTCTGTCTAAATTAACGTCATTAAAAAGAAAATGGTGTTTCCCATTCAAAGCCAAAAAAAAAACCTCTAGTTGTACAGGGAAATAAGTAATTTTATGAATTTTTTTTTTTTGTTTAACCTCCAGAAAATAAAAATTTAAATAGATTTTATGTAAAGAAAAGTAAATATTTCAAGTGATCTAATTTTTAGGCTTTTTTAAGTTGAAATAATTATAGTTTTAAAAAAGAATATTTTAAGAAATGAAAATAAAGTAATATATGAAATCCTATTTTATTTATTAAATCCCCCTTTATACATCTAATTCCAGTAGATCATTCTATATATATATATATATATATATATATATATATATATACACATTTCCTTAAAAGAAGTACTAACTTAAATTAATATATATATATGAATTACATATATTTATTAATTTATTTAGATTTAACTTTTTGTAGTTCATATTCTTCAGTATGTTAAATTTAGCTGTATATAATATTTTTTCAGCCACTTAAGTAATATTTTTTAAAAAAATTCTTCTTTCTTTACATTTACATAATTAAGTATTTGAGTGTTTTACACATGTTTATTTTTATAAATACTTAAATGTGTAATGTAAAGAAAGAAGAATGTTTTAAAAAACAGTACTGAAGGTATATATATATACTTAAAAAATTCTTGTGTAGAAATTCTTGTAACATTATATTTTATATAAAACACCAATCATAGTAATTAGATAAGTGAAATTTGACCTATTATTTTTTAGTAACTACTTTACTTAATATTCTGCATCTTCAGTTTGTATTAAATTCTATTTTTATAACATTAAAACATTACTTTTAATTAGTGATGTTTTGGAAATTATAATATTTTCCATTGTTCCATTGTCATAATTTTAATAACATTATAAAAGTCTATTCACTTGTGCTGTCCAGTATCCAATACTCTCTCTTTCTCTTTTTCTGTTTAGCCTTTGGAATTACCATGAGGTATTACTTCAGAGGATGAATGTGAATGAAGTGTAGTCTTGTACAATCTCAGGTTGACCACTCCTGAGAAGTGTGGTTAATTGAAACCCAACCACCAAAACACAGTATCCACAATCTAGTATTCAAATTCGTAGAAAAGTACCTGTAAACAGTAAAACCTGTACTAGGATTTGAACCTTAGAACTCCAAATCAGCTAATTTGTGATGTCCCATTAACCACTAAACCAGCCTGGTGGGCTAGTGTCCAATACTGGATTGGTATTTTAGCAGCATAGCTAATGACTATTTGCACAATAATCAAAATGTTATGAATTATTTGAATATTTAAAAAGAAAGTATGTATATATATACGAAGTTTATTAAAAAAAAGACCAAACTTTTTTAATTACTTGCCAATGAAGATATTTAATGATGTGCGGTTGGCAGCAATGTGTTCCTCATAACCCCCTCTGTAACCATATTTCTTGGATTATTGATATCTCATCTAATTTTTGTGTTATTCTTATGTGAGTGCAGTATTAGTGTTAGTAGCACTTTTTTTATGGACCATTTTTAGGAGTAACAATGTAACATAAAATTTCGTTTGAAACTGAGGAAAACTGTTTATGTTTTGAACAGAAACTTTTCATATTTTGAAACAAGCTTATGGAGATATGAGTATGTTCTGGGTTGTACACAATGCTGTGAATGGTTTTCAAGATTTAAACGTGGTCGTCAGTCAGTTGAAGATGACCCTCAGCAAAGAAAACCTTCAACTTCAATTGATGACATACTTGTTCACAAAATCAATGATCTGGTGCATGAAAATCGCCGATTGACTGTCAGAGAACTTACAGAAGGGTTAGATCTTGGGTTAGAAGGGTTCGATCATGTCATGACATTTTGACTGAAACATTGAATATACATTGAGTTGCAGCAAAGTTTGTTGCTTATTTGATGACTGAACAGCAGAAAGAACATTGAGTTTGCAATTGCCAGCAACTCTTTGAACAAGCTGATGATGAAACATTCATGCAAACAGAAGGCGAAAGCTAGGTTACAACTACAACATTGAGAAAAAAGTTCAATCATCAAAAAAGCGCATATTAAAAAAATTGCTACTAACACTTAAACATGTTGCACTCAAATAACAATAAACAAAAACTGAATGAGATAGCAACATTCCAAGAATATGCGGTTAGAGAGGAGGTTATATGGAACACAATGCTGCCAACCGCATGTTACTAAATATCTCCACTGGTGTATAATTATAAGTTTGGACTTTTTCTGAACAAACCTTGTGTATACATATATATACAAATACACATGCAAGCGCGCACACGTGCATACACACACACACACAAGTATAAATATTTGTATTATAAATAAATACAAAGCTGGTTTTATAGATTCACTAGATTAGATATTTAATATATATTAGAATTGCTGTATGTCCATTACTTTATAATGCATTTATTTTGTACATCCAGTATTTTTACATGGGTTTCCTTTTTATTTAATTGACTATTATTTATTTCATTTTCAGTTTTTATATGCATTTTTTGAACAGTGCGAAACATATAGTATATTGGGACAATAGAATAATTAACTGGGAAATCAGTAATGTTTACTGTTCAGTTTATTATAAGCTTTAATTTTTCCTGATAACAAAAAAAAAATTGTTTATTTAATGGTTATGCCCATCAGCTCCTTGATGTAAAGCAATAGTGATGGTTGGTTTCTTGTTTAATAAATTACATGTTATGTTGACTTCTTTATTCTTTTGACATTGATTTTGTTTTTTTAATAGCACATTAAATTGTTTAAAGAGAAATATTAACAACTGAGTAAAAATAATAATTCAGTAGTTTTGTTGGAGATAAGTAGAAGTACATAAACTGTGTATCCAATTTGCATTTTCCTTTCATTTTTTTTTGTAGTTACAAAAAAAAGTATTGAATATAAGAAAAAATTCTAATATTTGCTTCATAATAATTTTTAACTGATGTTAATTTTTCTGTCATCAAAATTTCCAAAATAAATAATGCAGTGATTGATAGAGTGAGTATAGAGACTGATGATGGCTACTGTGTGTTGTTGAACCTTCTCGATTTTATCTGTTTAGCCTCCGGAACTACCGTTAAGGTATTACTTCAGAGGATGATGTGAATGAAGTGTACAATCTCAGGTCGACTACTCCTGAGAAGTGAGGTTAATTGAAACCCAACCACCAAAGAACACCGGTATCCACGATCTAGTATTCAAATCCGTAAACAATCCACATTGTTGAACCTTGCAGCAAGACTAGCTCACGCGTACTGATATAGTAATATTATAGCTGTAAAATTAAAAACGTGGTATTTAAAACGTGTATTTGGCCTCAAAAATAGCAGTATTAAAAATTTGATGTATATAACTTTTGTTTTCCATTTATCCCTGACTCTTTTGTAATTCTTCATTTAGTCTCAAAGGTACAAACTGTATATGCTTTTGGGGTATTTTGTTACCATTTGTAGACAACATCATTGTGAGATAAGGTTTGACTTGATTTAATGTTGTATCATCATTCAGCAATGGTATTTGCAATAAAGTTGTAAAGTTTAATACAAAACTTATTAATTAAGCATTACACTTTCACTTTTTCTATACATCTTTTCTTATATAGTTTTTTTTAATTCTTATTAAGATGAATTTATATAATTTTTTCTATGGTTTCATTTTTTCTGTAATATATTTCTGGATAATCTGGTATTTTTCTAATGAAAGTATTAGCAATGTACTCCACTACGTAGCATAATAATGTTATTTGAGTATGTATAACAGAAGACAATATTGTATTGGTTTCATCACTAGAAATAAAATTTGTATAAAAATGACAAAAGATATAATTCCATTATTTATTTCTTTTCTTTTTCACCTTTAGAAGATTATAACCATACATATTTAAGATGTTTTAAAGTTTTCTGTATAATCAAGTTCACAGAACATTAAATAAATTGGATAACATGTATTAGATCTAAAATTAATTATTATAAACTTTTTGATCATCTGACTTGAATTTTGGGGTAATTCTTATGGTAATAGATAGATAGCCGATTAGATAATCCCATTATAATTGAGATACATGGAAACTGCCACTTGTGTTTGGATTATCAATTTGTTCAGATTTTCCAACTATTCAGGTATTTTGGGTAAGAAACAAAATATGATACATATTATGGATTCTCATCTATAATGAAATATCAGTGAATTATGATTATTTCATTTATTACATGTACTTGTATACCACTTTTTCCATTATATACTTAAATCACAACATATAAGTAATACTATTTATTAGACTTTACAAGCATATTATTTGAGCACTGTGCATTGAAAAATATTTTATGGGCTTTTTGCATTTTCAAAGAAAACTCTATCACATAAGAAGATTGTTTTGATCAGCTTATAGTAAACACTTGTTTCTAAATATGTTGCACTAAATAGTGTGATAACAATTTTTTTGCTATTTTTTCCCTAAAATGTTATCTTCAACAGTATTCTATTTAACACCTACTTAATAATTTTTCATTGGTTAGATTTGTGTTGCATAATATTCATCTTCATTTGTATTGACTGATGTTTCAACTTTAGCTATTCCTATTGATATGAAGTCCTCAGCTTTTATAGTCAGTTCATTTATGATATTTTTGTTCATACAAGTATAACATTTCAACATTTTGATCTAATTTAGAAGGAAAATGTATATTTCTTATATAGAAATTATATTCTTGTACTGCAATTGGAATTAGTAAAAAAAAGATTTTGGGTAGTTTTTTAAGGAATTTTATTTTAAAAAATGCAAAAATAATAAAAGTGTGTGAAGGATTGTTCTTGTTTGGGTTGATGGAGTTTGGAATATTGTATCTTTTTAATAAAAATGTAGTAGCAAACTTATGTATTTAATAGATATGGTTTTTACAGAATCTGTAACTTTTTTTGTGTGTTGCTAACTTGGCTTCCATAGATTGTGCTGAATTGTTATTGTATCAGTAGTTTTATATCATTTTTACAAAACTTTGCAGATGAACATGTCATTTGTCAATAATTATCGCATTACATGTTATATGCAGTCAGTTTTGAAGTCAAATATCTCAGAAATAGGCTAAAAGATTTTCATAATTTTTTCTTAATTTATCCTTTTCAGTTCAAAATGTTTTGATTTCATTTAACAGTATTTTTTTTAGACACCGTTAGAGAGGGTTTTTTTATGAATCTTAAAAAGCCTCTTTAGAGCTCTATTAATACTTTGAATGATATTACCTCAAAAGATCCATACCAGATCGGTACATAATTTTGAACTATTATTTTTCATAACAACCATATAATAACCACAGATCAAAGTAAACAAATATAATAAAATTTGGTTGCCCAAATTGAATTGTCATCGAGTACTTTCCTTGTGAAGTCGTAGGTGGAGTAATAAATTAAACAATTTTAATAAAAGGCTTTCCTTCATAACTTAGTAATTTAATTTATAATACTAACTTCAATTTTTAGATGTTAATATGTGCAAATATTTAATAATTAATTGAAATTCTACTGTTCTATTTAAAACACTGATAAACAGCTCTTCAAAATTTGGAATAATATGGATATGTGTTTCATTAATATCCAATTTATCTATAACTATAAACAACCTTGCACTCTGGTACGTAAAAAAAAAAAAAAAAATCCTCTCTCGAATGGTTCTAAAAGTATTTCAAGATATTCAAAAAACAAAGCTGAATTGACTAATTTTTTTTTGTTGTATACTTTATGAAAATCTTTGTGTCTGTTTCCAAAATATTTATCCCCTATCTCAACCATGTGTATTTGAATAATCGATTATCATTATTGTTGAAAAAAGTTTGATATTATAATAATTGTTATTGTATTTTGTGATAGGTAAGTGTACTTTGCAATCTCTGTAGAATAGAATGCTTCTGCTCTGAAAAAAAAACACCATTACAAATCATGTACTGTGAGTCAAAAGTATGGAAACTCCTCAACAATTTAAAACCATTCCAGATAGAATACTGTGTAACTTTCAGGAGAAGGAATTGGGTTAACTACTTTACCTTTTGACAAGAAATAAAATTTCAAGTCCTCTTGGCACAGCGTAGGGTCTATAAATCAAATATTTTAAAGGTAAAAAAAATGAAAGGGATGGTATCCCTTTGATTAATACATCATTTTAAATGTCTCTTTAAGACAAGAAAAATGGCACCATAAATAAAAAGTTGGTACTATGTTTGTAACCAAAATGGCCAGCGGATTAAATTTTGGATATATTGATTTTTCTGAACAGTTAGGAATATACTCATATTTATGCAAATGTATTTTCAGTTTTCTTGAAGTTTTAAAACAACTTAATCAGATTTTTAATTCTTAAGATTTTATTTTTCTACACATTCATAAATTTGTTTTGTATGATCTTATCCTAACAATCAAAAATCACTAAAGACTGTAGATTGGTTTCATCCTGTTGTAACAAATCGTAGAATAACATAAATAATTAACAACTTCAGGCTGATAATATCAAATAGATACAGCATTAAATCAATAGATACAGTAGTAGGTACAGCATTAAATAATGCTGTACCAGTATACCCCTTCAAACACTGAGGCATTTTAATAATTCTCAACTCTTAAATACCAGTCTTATTACTTCATTAAACAGTGAAAACTTGATTTTTAAGTTTTAGTGTAGTTGGTCATTGAAATTCCATTGTCATTTCTTCCGTGATTTTAAATTTATTGTTGTTCCAACTAACTGAAAATTATTTAATTATTGAAAGATAATATTTGAAGCAAATTAGCACTTTGTGTTAGGTGTAAATGCATGATAATTTTATAACTTACAGTAGGAAGGGGTTGAGACCAATTCAGAATCCTTGCCTATCCACAAAACTTAATTCAGAGAACATGCAGATAAGTCATGCAACAGTTGCCCATCTGTATGTGAACTATTAGCAGAGTTGTCATCTAGAACTGATTTTACGTACTTTGCATAACCTATAAAATGATGTGAATTTTGCAGGTGATAAATACACCATATTTATTCATATAAATGCATGATTCTTTAGTCATATATGTGTTTAAAAATTAGAGTGTAACTTTACTTCAGTAGTTGGTGAGGAATAGAAATTAACATATCATCTACATGCTGTAACAGTCTTAAGTAGAAATAATTTCATAAACGTATTTAGATGATAATGATAAATAATTAAGATGTTACTGACTAGTTATATACCAGTACCTACTGAATATTCAAATGACACCAGTTAGATGCTAATAAGAAACGGTAATTTATTTTAAATTCAAGACTGATGTAACTAATCATCAACTCTTGCACATTGTATAGCTTTAAATATCATGAACAGCACAGAATTTACAGTAATTCTAATTAATGTTAATTTGTAGTACATTAGTTTATTGTTTGGAAGTGTGTAATTTTGAAATTTTACATTTGTTCGTTTTTTTTTTTTTTGTAAGTAAACGGATTTTTTTGAAAATATCTTTTTTGTACTGCATTCAAGAGTAAGAGCTGTTAAGAAACAGACAACAGCACAAAAATTCAGTACTTTCAGTTCAATAAATGACTTAAAAAGATGAAAACTTCTTACTGTAATACTGTTGTCAGTGTTCTTTAAGAGAGAGAAGGACACCAGATAGTGTTTTTATGTACACTAACATGCAGTGTTACTTCTGAGAAAGTTGTAGAATAGAATAACTTGACAATGAAAATGTTGGCTGTTAAAATTTAGCCATCATTTAGTGAAAGTAATTGTTGGTGCATATGATAAATATTACTAATAGTCCATAATTACATTGAAGAATCATTAAAAAAATTATGAGCTTTTTCAATTAGGTAACACTGATCAAAATCCTTTTAGGTTTGAAATAGTTAAAAAAGAAAAAAAATTGCTGTTAGAATAGAAGTGATTCTTATTTATCCATCTCTGCTAGTGTGACACAGGTGGTAAGATAGTGGTCCCTATTTGATTTGTAAGTAGAAAACTTATCCTGAACTTAATACAGATTTGTATGATTGTTATTCACAAGAAAAAAATAAGATGGAGTTCAGCTTTGTGTGTGTGTGTGTGTGGGGGGGGCACTTTATGAGAACACTTCAGGGAAGAGGTAAAACTTAAAGAACATGTGATGGGTGGCTGAATATAATGTGCACAATCACTGTTATCTTACAAGTAAATAGAGGTAATCAAATGAAACAAATACGGCATAAAATTACATTTTATTTGCTACAATAACCTAAATTTATTTTTCCTTGTAGTCACCATTTCTCAGAATATTCAATTTGTCAATAAAGAATGCAGCATTCTTTCCTTCATCCATGATTTCTTACTTCCCTTCAGTTCATTATCTGGTGCAAAATGAATACCTTAATATCCCTCTTTAATTTCATAAAAAGTGAAAATCACAGGGTGCCAAATTTGGATAGTATGGAGGGTATAGAATAGGTTCAGATTTCAACTTTACTAGACCCCTCTGTGAATGCATGTGATGTGTGTGCCAGAGCATTATCAAGTTGCAAAATTATTGGTGCCATGCGTTTTCGAACATGACACACTTCTCCTGATATTTTTAACAACTCTATGTATCGTATAGAATTTATAATCTACCCATCTCCCAGCCAGTTGCATATACTTGTTTAGAATCCCAAAATACTATCAGAGGATTTTTTCACAGAGGGTTGTGATTGGAATTTTTTTGATCGTGAGAAACCGTAGGGCTAATCATTCCACATTTTTCTTCTGGGTTATAATTATGTACCAGTTTCACACCTATCTCAGAAGTGAAAAGGATCGTCATCTCCCTTATCGCTATAACTTTTCTGAAGCTGTTCACAATATTTCTTTTCTTGTTTGTTTTTTTTGTCAGTTTGCATTTCACCCACTGGAACAGATTTTACAGTAGCTCATTTATGCAATAACATATCTTATTTATTTTTTTATGCCTGTCTGGGTTGCAGTGCAATGTTGTGTTATGTGACAATCATTTTTAATCCAATTTCATGGTTTAAATGAGGTTTGATGCTTCTCATCAGTCACAGAAACTGATTGACCTCTGTTTGTCCTCAGTATTTGCTTTACCAGCTTCTGATGCATAAAATTATATTGCTCACCTATTCACAGTAATTCAATCGACCGTGTCATCACCATAAACAGTTTTTAGATGAGGCTGATGATTATCACTAGCATTCACTTTTTCTGTTGTTAAAGTACAATCACTGTGTATTGTTTAAGATATGTTAATGTAGCAAGCATACTGAACTCCATAACATTGGTGCCTGAAAGAAAATGAGAGGGAATGGGTCAATAAATTTCAGATTGTTTATAATATTGGAATAAAATTACCAAATATACTGCCTATCCCTTTTTGTGTTATTTTGTTCCCTTGTTTCATTCCAGTATGCATTACATTTCAGTTTCCCCTCATAAAACTAACTGACCTAGTTCTCACACCCACAAAAATAGTGTCTGTGCTACAACTACTGGATGTGTGCGCTGATATTAATTGGTTCTTCAAAATGTATTTAAAGGAATGTATATAATAGTAATAGAATGATGAATAAAAACCACTATTTTATCGCATTGACTAAAATTAAAATATTTAATTTCAATTTAATTTATCTGAAGAGTTGATGGTGAAAAGTTTTAAGTTACATTGCTTATCAATCAGTTTGGAACACATACTTCTAATTCAGGGGATGAGGAGATTGATGAATCTTGAGTCATTAAAAATGAGTACCAAATCTAAATTTGGTTAAAAATTAATTATTTGTAGTAACTTGAGTAATTTTACTGATAACTGTATTAAGCCTTTTGTTTCGTGCATGTACATAATAATAAACAAAGATAAAAGTACACAGTTATTATTATTGTTATCAAATTAATTTTTTTAACGTATTTAATTTTAAAGGTTGCTTACATTTCACAAATAATGAATGCATATATACAAAGCATTATTTATCTTAAAATAGAATAATTTTATTTTCTCTTACTACCATTATTATTCTGTTTTTTTTGTTTTTTTTTTTAATTATTTTTAAAATTCATAAATTTAAATATTGTTTAAATTTATACTCTTTCTATTTGTTTTAAATTTATTACTTTTTCAAATTGTATAAATCTTTCATATTCAAAATTATAGAAATTTAGGCAGGTTCTGAATGGAACATTTTTTATTTGTAAAAACAGAATTGGATCTTTTTTTTTAATTTGTAAAAACTGCCATATCTATTGTTGTTTTTTAATAGTTTAAAATAAAATAATCTTAAAAGTTAAAACATTCAAATAAAATGTATTTATAAATGATACTTTAAATTGTACCA
The DNA here is from genome assembly GCA_010016005.3 of Zanna intricata. NCBI lineage: Eukaryota > Metazoa > Arthropoda > Insecta > Hemiptera > Fulgoridae > Zanna > Zanna intricata. The sequence continues at coordinate 26,441 of JAAAKQ030128727.1, read as the reverse complement.
TCCTATTATATAGTGAGCTAAATATTTATCCTTGGTAAATGAAATATGTCTATTTCGTATTCTAAAAAAATCTACATTAATAATTTTCTCTTTATTTCTTTATTATTAAAGGTCCATACCTAACTGGTAAATTGACAAGAAATTTTGTCTCTGTTAAGAAGGTTTCAGATTCGAATTCCAGTCAGTTTATGGAATTTCATGTTGCAAAATTAATTTTTCATCCACCAAAAAAATAAAAGTAATCACAATCTGGTACCAAACAATCTTTTCTGTATGATTAAACCTATTATTAACATATTACTATAACATGGTTTAATTCATTGAAAAAACTAAAGGAAAACCAGATTCTTCAAGATTTATTTCAGATAAGTAAATTAAATGACATAGAGCAAAATTCATTAATTTTATAATTAATTTATAAGTTTAATACACATGTGAAAAATTCTTAATGTAAAAGAAATTCATTTAAAGAAAATATTATATACTTCTCAAGATTGTGCAGTTAAACAAATTTTATTTTCAATATTCACCTTCTAAAGCATAGATGGTAAAAGATTAATATTCTTTTATAAATTTAAAATAAACATAAAAACCCACTTTTAAAAACTTCTTTTCAGAAAAATTATTTTTTAATTTTTATTTATAGAAAGCCCAAAACATAAAAACAAATAACCTGACAGTTTAAAACTCTAAATCTAACATTGACTCTTAACAAATAACCTTACATTCTGTAATATTATACATCTAAAGAAAATTGAAAACATATTAAATTTAAAAATTTTTATTTTTAATCAGTTTTTTTTAGATAAATTATAAAATAAAATATAGATTTACATTAGATTTTACAAATTTTTATTAAAATTGTTAAAATCTAACAGCTGCTGATATTAAAATAGCCACTCTGCAAGAAAAACAAAGGTAAAAAACCTGCACTTTATAAAAGTAAAAAAAAACTGTTCAAATGACATACTGACTTATAAAATGTTTTGGAATGCAAAAATATGTATTATTTTTAGCCCATGTTTTTCAATTAATTTTCTTGAATTTTCATGCGGAAATATTTAAGAAATCAAAATGAATTGGGCAAAGTGATATCATGATATAATCCAATACCAAGCGATGATGATGATTATGATGGTGATGGCAAAAAAATAAAAAGTAAAAATTTTCAATTTATAAAGAACAATCTATATTGGATTACCATACGAATTTGTCTGAAAAATAAATAAGTCATCAAAATGAATTCAGCTAAGGCTGTAAAATTCTTTTAAAAAAATATATAGATTTGGGTTAAAAGAAACCTACCTCCTTTTTTTGAAGTTTGGTAAAAAATAAAGTTGAAAAATTTACAAATTCAAATTGTATATCAGTTTTTATTTTGTACATTACAACTTTGAATCCATTGAACCAACTAGTAAAATTTCTCAGGGATTTTTTGAAGAAAAAATCAACTTTACATGTTTAGGTCACATCATTGTTGCTATTGTCATTATAAATAAGCTGTTAGACATGATTCAGTTCTGATCATGTTATTAGTTAATGTAGATAAACCTGCAGAAACATAAAAATAACATTAAAAAAAAAAACTGATGAAATATTTGTGTGGTATAATTTATTCATTTAAATTCAATACGTACGTACCTTTCTTTAAAAGAATGTAAAATTAAATTTAAAAAAAAAAATTAATTTTACCATAACATCATTTCTTTATCAATTGAGTAATTTAAAATATTTTGTTTCTTATTTCAACTGTATTTTTTAGAATCAGATTAAATTTTTTCTTTCAATTCCTCTATTTTTCATTATTACTTCTTTATTTTTGTTTAAGAATTTATGTTTATTCATTTATAAGTAAAATTTAAACTTTCCAAAAAAGTTAGGCTGTTGTAAAACCAGCAGCATCTCTTCATAAAAACATTGTGCTACTTCAAACCATGCATATACTTCATTCATTTAGTGTCTTTTAAAAAAATTACATCTTTAGATTATTATTTTAGCTATACACTATTATTACTATTTAAAATTACATAATTTCATGGCATAAAGGAAAATTGAGAAAAATTTTCTTTGATAAATTGAAAATTATTACTACCCAAAATTAAGATTTAATTTTTTAGGGGGGGGGGGTTCCTCTGATAGCCATATATAAGATTATTCTTAATAATTTAAATTGTATTTTTTTTTTAATAGAAAATGACATAGATGAAGTTCATCATCATTATAATATTGCTTTATACTGAGTTGTTATTGTGTAATGATATAAAGCCAGATTAATTCTGTTTTTAAGAATTTTTGTATGAAAAGTCAAGAAAATTGACTGAAAACATAACATAAAAAAATAATATAGATTGAATTCTAGAGAGCCCTTTCCTAGTTCAATATCTTTTTATTGTTTTATTATGACAAAAATTTCTTGCCTTCGTGGTTTTTGTGAACATAATGTTCTCATTTAATTTTTATAGATTTATAAAAAAAATTGAAAAAACTTTCTGAAATGAAAACTAAATTTAAAAAACACGCTTTATAATAATTATACTAGTATTCTTAAATTTTTTTTTAAGTTTGTTATATGGCAACAACTGCTGTGGTCATTAGTCACTTAAAAATACCCAGTTGCTTTTTAGGTTTTTCCGAAGTTTTAAATTTTTTTTGGAATTTATAAATAATAAAATAAAATATATAAATTTTCTAAACAAAAATATACAGTGTTGATTTATTATGTAATTATTCTACCCCAGCTCATAGTAGAAAAAATAATAAAAATGAAAATAAAATCATAACATTACTAGTTTGTAAAATGAAGAAACAAAATAAGATATTACAACCTTTTTTTTAAATTAATGATTAATTATTAATTTTATTGAGTGAAAAGGGGAAATTTGATTCAGCTCCATTTTATTGCAGAAAAACATGTATTATGCAGCTATTTTGAAATGAAATAATGCTCAAGTCACAATTTTAATTTTTTTTTTTATATAAGTACAAGTAAATTAAACAGTTAAAAAGATCAGAGGTATTAGTAATCCATATCATTATATTGTGCTTAAAAGTGTTTAATGCTGTTTAGTTGAAGTGCTTTATATGGATTACTCTGGTTTTAATAGCTCTGATTTTCTCTTTTAACTGTTAAATTTACTTTAATTTCATTTTAAAATAAATTTTAGTAATTTACTTTGTTTTAAGTATAGTTATAATATAAATTTATTTTTTCATACGACACATCCATAAACAACCACATTTATATGTATCTAATGTTGTTCTGTCATTATTTTCATTTAGATGTACCTCAGTCATTTCAAAATGTATACAGTAATTATTTTATTGATGATGTCCCTTGAGTAAAACTGAAGGGTTTCATTTCTCAATTCTCATTTAAACTGGTCCATTTTTTATTTTTATAATAAAATAAGTTGAAATTTATATTTTAACAAATTGTTATCCGTTTATGTACATTTAACTTGGTTGTCGAATATTTTTTATGTACTAATCTTCGTCATTCTTTTCTATGGAGTGGAATTCTGAGGATCAGCCTTAAATTTCTGACAGAAGCAACTTTTCATCATGCAAAAAAAAACTAAAAAACATGAACTTAGAATTGTTTTCTATCAGTCATGTAAAACTTTTTTATAATTGCCAATAATTTACCCTTTTATTATATAATTTTAATTGTGTTTATTCCTTTAGAAGCTTTTAAATTAAATAAAATTCTGAAATCCATTTTCAAACATGAAATAGTATCTGAAATCATTTTTAGATAAGTTCTCTTAATCCATTAACTTTGTTGGTGCATAAGAATATTGTTAGAAAATACTTCTTTTTTTTTTAATTGTGGAAAACATTCTTAATAGTTGCATATATTCAGTATGCTGTAATTAAGAAAAAAATGTTTTGTCTAATTGGTAATTATTATTTACTATAATTAAGGTATTTATTTATTTTTAATAGTTGGTCATTATATTACATATTCTGGAATGTTTATTTTTATTAATAATTTATTTGTGTGTATGTTTTTTTTTTTTTATTAGTAATTACTATTTTTAGTTGTTAGAGTTTTAATTTTCAGTTTTAAATGGCTTATTTCAATAAAGATTCTTATTTTTAAAATTTAAATATAGATAATAAAATCTGTGGAAGCATTTTTTAGTTAACAAAATCTAACCCCGGACTTTTCTACCTAACATTGAAATATATTTGATTGCAAAAAGAGATTCGCTTTTTTCTCACACAAAAAACTGTACTGATCCATCAGTTTAATTTTTAATGTTGGTAATCTGTGGGAGCTAGTTTACAAAATTTGGTTTATTTCACAGCCCTTAGTTTTCCAGGATGCTCTTTATAAGGTCTTCTAGGCTCTGAGGAATCATCATATGCAGTTTTTACAGACTTGCATGTTTTGCTGTCAAAGGATGTAAAAATAGTTTGATATTTCAGTAGCAAACATTTCATATAAAACAACAAAATTTCAGTAGCCGGTTGTAATTAATTTATAAATTTACTACTCACTTAGAATTTGTGTTTCCCTTCTGTTTAAGTTAATCATAAATCTGCAATTACTTGCTGTTTGGAATATGTTTGTATACATTGCATTTATACCTCTTACAGTATTAAGCAATTCAGATTAAAACAATAGATACATGATATCTATTCGTTGATCTCTCTCATCCTTGAATAGAGTCGGCATATTCATATCTAGTTTTGAGGTTACTCACATGCTATTGTTCACACAACTTATCATATAAACTTTTTTTGTTAGTTGAAAATAATAAATATATTGTTTTAATTCACGTATGCCTTTCTTTATTATCTTATTTGTCCTTTCCTACCTTTTTATATTCACTTGCAGTACCGAGTTAATACTTGTCAGTTTAATTGTGCTAAATTCAACTCTTGGATTATTCTAAGCCAATAATGATATTTCTGTTTATCTGTATAATTGTGAAGATTAAAATCACCAAAAAAAGAGCTCTATCCATATGAATACAAGAATGTAAATTACTTTTTTCATATGTTTTCTGTACTTTAAAAATATATTACCAGATCTTAAAACTTTTGAATATTTTCTGTTGTTCAGTTAAATTCTACTGACTTATCTCAAATCGTTTTCCTGGAAGGCTATCAATCTATTTGCAAAAAGTGATTTTTTTTTTCTTTATTATCTCACACATATTGCAGAGAATATAAAGAAAAAGGTTTTAAACAAAGATTTCCATCAGTTTTTCTCTCTAAAACTAATGAAATTTGATCCGTAATTCCACCACTTTCTTATGTTTTTTTTTTTTTGTTGTACTGTAAAAAGATTTTCTGAAGCAGAAGTAAAAGCCTATAACATTTTCATGCACTTTTAATTGAAGCGTTGTGAAATTATGAGCTTCACTCTTTTCAATAGAGTGTGTTTTTTTTGTTATTATTTTCTTGTAAAAAATTGATTTTCAGTACATTACAAAGTAAATTTCTCTCTTGGTGAGAAACATTTTTTGTCTGTTTGCATTTAATTTTATTGTATTTGTGTAATAAAAATTAGAACTTGTAATAAGGACGTTTTTGAAAAAAAATTTGAGCTGCACTTAGACTAAACAGGGCTCATTAAAGTAAAGTTGTATGTACTTTTAAGTGAAAAAAATATTAATTCATGATTTTAATGGTAGCCGCCTATAAATTGCAGACTAAAGGAAGTAAAAACCTTTAAGTTATTCAGTTTTTCCAATTTCCTTTGATTAATATACTTAACTAATTAAGTGTACGTAAGGAATTACAAAAATGCTTATTCTAGAAATTGACTAAGAAATTTACTGTTAATAAAAATAATGTTTCTGCACTGGGTAGTCGATTATGTTAATAATGATAAAAGTAACTCTCATTGTAGAACAGTAGTAATTATATTTCAATGTTATGATGAGACAGGCTTGTGAGTGCATTTACATTTTGTTTTTTATTTCTGTAAGTACGTTTTGTAATCGGTAACAATTACTATTTCTCAAAATTGTAAATTTAGTACTCCATTTTATTCATACTAATAACAAGGTTATATTGTATTCAACATTATTTTATTTATCGATTTCAATAACATTGAAATCATTAGTTCTTTTTTCTTTTAGCTTGATTTCTATCTTATATAATCGTTTTTCATTGTTTGATATTTGCTGATAAAAATCACATTATCAGCCAGATCATTCTCTAGGTAATTGCAAAATTTCATTCTAAATTAAACTTACAGTGGACTGTGAACAAAAAAGTTTAAGAACTGGTGGTGATAAGAGTAATTAGAATGAAATCAGTAATGGTGTGGGAGGTTTGTGAGTTTTGCAGTTAAGAGATTTCTGTTAGAGAGCTCATTAAGAAATAATGTTCTTCCCATTTCTAAACTGTATCATGATATGTTGTGATTTTAATTTAAATATTGAATTTAATAATTACATATTACCTTTTATTAGAAAAATTGTTTCATATTTAAAATAAAATATTAGTATGAAAACATATAACCAGCATAAAGTAGAATTAACAGTTTCTAAAAAAAAAATTGTCATTTTTTTTTTATGGTAAGTTGGTTGAATGAATGCCCAAATTTTAAGAAAAGAATTTTTAGCTTTTATTGGAAATTTATACCTCTTTTTGTTCTAAATCATTATACAACAGCAATAACCGTTTAAAAATCTTAAAACTGTGTCATTCCTTATAGCTTACATTATCTTGCTGTTTTACATTTCTGACAAAGTAACTGAATTTAAACTTCAGTATTTATCAAATTGTTAAATACATTTTTATAATCTGTGATAATATCAAATCTTTTTACCTAATGATAAAATTCTATGTTTAGAATGTTTAAAAATGAAAGCTTTTGAAAAATCCTATTTTATAAAAATACCAAATTTTCAAAGAGTAGCTACAAAACATAAATATTATGTACAAATGCACAGGCATTTCTTTATCCAAAGTACAGATTAATACCTGACACTTGTTTCTAATTGGCGATTGCAATCCATTTAATCCATTCTTCCATTGTAAAAAAAAAAAAATGTAGATATAGGACAGAATTTACGTGAATTTTCTATATTAGGTCATAAAATATGAATAAAATTTTGTGATGGTTGCCATAAGCTTCACACGATTGTGTCAGTCACATACTGTAGAAGCCAGGAAATTATTTACTGTAAAAGTGATTCCCAGAAATACATCTACCACACATAGTAGTATAATTTAAAATAGTATAGGATATGATATATATAGTGTGTATATATATTATGATATAGTATGATATAATGTATAGGATAATATGCTGAACTTGATTTTTAAAATATTTCATTGAATAATTTATTGATAGTCAGTTAAAGAAAACTTAGGATAAAAATACATAATACATGTTACGATACTCCTAAGAGCCTTAGCTTACTCTCAGCAGCAGTCTCTCAATATTATTTCTCTGCATTCCTTTATTTATTATTATTGATGCAAAAGTTTCTAATCATTGTGTTTCTTTCGAATGACATTTTTCATGCGAATAATGTTTTCTTAAGCCTCTGCCACATGTTAAATAGATTTACAATGTATAATATATATAACCAAATTAGAAAAGAATTATATTAAAAGATGAAAAGTAGTAATACTTTTTTCATTTTTCTTATTACGATTTTAACTTTTAGCAATCTGTGGGTAATTAAAGGCTACTAAGTTATTACTATTGACTTGTGATAGTCAAAATTTTAAAAAGAAATTGTTTAGTATACATTTTTTTACTGTTTATATTTTTTTTAAGTCCGATTTTATTTTGAAAAGTTTATTTTACTTATTTGAAAATAATCTTTGTAAAATATATATTATGTTCAGTGATTTGAGTTTTACTAATTTTAATATAGATAGGTTTAAAAGAATGTTCTGTAATTGAATATATTATTTGAAAAATTCTATTTCATTTTTATAATTCCTTTATTTTCTACAGAATTGTAATGAAGTAAGTGTTGTGTTTACAGAATTGTGAAGTAAGTGTTGTGTTAAAACTTGTTTATATTTGTTTTTAATTAGTACCTGATTAAATGGCTGTTCATTAAATTAACATTAATAATTTATTTTTATTTAGTTTTTCAATATGTTGTTGTACCTGTAATGAAGACTTACTTGGAATCTGTAAATTTGTACTACTGTCAAGGTGGTGATATTTACCGACCCATTTTATAACATAAATTGCAAATAAGTGTATTGTTTTGTTTTAAAAATTCATTTTCATTTTAAAGATAGGATTAAAATACTGTATTTATAAAATGTTATTGTTATGTCAGTAATAATAGCTAAAATGAATGATAATAATTTTTTTTTAAATGAATTAGAAAACATTGTTTACTTTCAAGTTTAGTAATTTCTTAGTGAAAGTTAATTTGTTTGTTGCATCACATGATTACAGCAGTGTATCTGGTGTGAGTTGAATTGTGATTCAGTTGTTAACAGAGTTGTTTTTATTGATTTGAACTCTAGTTGAGCAGAACTAGAAGTTGCCTTTAAATGGGTCAATACCATAATTGAGGAATGTTGGTGTTACTGTCAGCTGAATATCTTGCCTGACCTTGATGCATTATTTTTAATAGCTAAGAAACAGGTAGAGCTTGTAAAATAAATATATGTGACATAACTTTTTTTTTAATCTACTATTCATTGATTATTTACTGTTGCCATTTAGAAAACATTTTAAGTGTTAATTGGGTCTGCAAAGAATATCGTTTAAAATTTACATTCTGTAGATAAGGTAATAGTGGTATGAATTATTTCAGAATAAAAAATATTGCTTTCATGTATTTCACAAAATGTAATAGGGCATCATTGTTTTATTCAGAAAAGTAAATTAGTTTTATCTTCAGAAATCTGATTTTCAGTAAAGTATATTTTTCACACCATATTATGTGTAAAATAGTGTTACTGTAATTATTAGAAAAGAAATTGAATAAAATCCTTCATCAAGAAAGGGTTTTTATGTATGTATTTTATAAGTTAGTACCTTTAATTCTTTTCTAATTATTAATCCCCCCCCAATCTATGTATTGAAATATTTTTTAAATTTCTTTGTTTAATGAGTATATTGGTTTTATTTTATTGTTTATTATAATAAACTCAAAGTTGTTTTCCCAGTTAGTTATTTTCTATTTTATTATTACTAAAATGTTTTTTATTATAAGGATAGGTATTAGTTTTGTAATGTAAAAGATGCAAAATACCTAATATTTGAATACCCTAAACCTTTTTCTATGCTAGTACTGGACCGAGATTCCTCATATTATAATCGTGAACTTGATTCTTTTGTAAGACAGGACAAACTTGATTCTTTTAAGGCATGACAGATTTTTATTTAATAGCCTGGAACAAAACAGATTCAAACCTGCTTACGTGACTCTCTGTAGCAGTAATTTTTTTTTTTTATTAAAAACATAAACTATATTATGATAAAATGTTACATTTAATTTGTTATTGTTTACGCTAGTAGTTTTCCTTGAATTTTTTATACCACATGCTACATCACCTTATAAGTCATAAAGATATTTATTCTATGGCAGACGTAGATTAATAGAAATAAATCTATTGCTATTAATTTCATTTAAGAATTAAAGTTCTTGATTCATTAAAATTGTAATTATTATTGATGATAGTAGGTTACAGAGTTGAGCAACAAGAATGCTACGATTACCAATTTATAGTAATGAGTGCATTCATGATGTAATTTTTTTTATGCTTTAACTCTTCATGTCAGATGACGGAATTCTTAATTTACAGGACTATAAAGTACATTATTTTTTATGCTCTTTTTCCCGTTAATATTTAAGCCTACTAAATCTAAATGTAACCTTAATAAATCATGTGGTATTGTATAAATATCTCTGATATCTTGAACTGATTATTTCAAATTACTGCTAGAATGTAACAGACATCTTGCTTGCATTCCCCATGTAAAGTAACAGTTAGTTTTTTCACAGGCTGTCCTTTCTATTGTCATAATGATACAAGAAGTATCTTTACAATAAATGGAAAGTAGATATCTCAGATTTTTGTATGATTCTGTCGTATTTTATTAAATTAGCAATTAGTTTCTATCTAAGAAATGCGTGTTTTCCCTGGATTTAAAACCAAGTTATCAGTAAATTTGATTCATAGATATTTTTTACTTGTTTTGCAGTCGATTTTGGAATTAAGAATGTAAATAATTGAATATTTCACACGTACACCTACTACAGTAGCAGCTTCATGGTATATTATATTAAATGAAGCACAGTAAATTAGATGATTATGTTATCATGTTTGAATTCTGTCCAATGCATCTATTTTCAGAAACATCAATTTACCTTTGTTTGATCAATAAGAAAATGTATCTGAAAAAAAATCTTGCACTGAAATTTTCACCATTCTAAAAAAGTATTTATTTCTTAGGTATGCTAATATACATTTAATAAATAAAAGAATAGAACTATTTGTCATTGGATTTATCAAAATCTACTAATCATTCCTCTCGCTTGTTTCATTTGTATGTTACCAAAATATTGATACAGCCCCCTTCCGCCAATTTATTCTTAGCACAAAATTATCATTATTCTATGACTAAATTTAAATGGATCTGAGCAATAATAAAATTGCTATGATTATTTCTTAGCATCTTCTCTAGTTTTTCAAATAAAATGTCATGAAAAATTACCGTACTTTTTCTTCATACATTGGTTTCAACTGTTTTGTTCTGGATTGATCCAAAATTTGTTGTTGCATTTCAGTTTGGAGATTTCTATTAATGGCTGATGAATAAAGCTATTCTTGAAATAAGGAGTCTTGTCAAGGAGCAAACTGCTTCTTATTGGTCGATTGTACGCACATTCGCTGGTTCTCTCAGGAATAAGAATACTGTGCCAATCATTTTCATAAAATATTGTCCATTCCACATTTTTTGTCTTTTTTTAAATATCGGTATGAATCTTTTCAGTGAAACAGATTATCTGAATACAGTTGGATTTCTCTGATATTGTCAGTAGTATTTATTTGAAGCATTGCGAGCATGTTATTAGATTACATACAAATGATCATGAATTTGTAATTCTTCCAAAGAGCTTCTAAATAAGAAAGAGTCATTAACTTGATTTAACTTGAAATCATTTTCATATAATCGGAAAACAGTAATCAGTTTTTGATGTGAAAAGCAGTGTTTGTGCGTTTTTAGTTTCTTATCATAGCAGATAATTTTGTCATTATGATATTTTATTGTTTTTATGGATTTTCATTTACAATTGAAAAATGTATTGCTTTGTCTTTGCTTTTAAAAAATGATGGAATAATCTCTTTAGAATAAGGAAACATTTGAGATAAGTTGATAATTTTTTGTTTGTTTTGTTCATCTCAAATTTTTCTAATTGATTATGTAATTGTAAAACGGTAGTATGATATTAAAAAGTTAAATAAATTGGAAAAAAATCTGGTCCAGCTTGTTTAGTTTAGATCTTTTGAAGAAAGGACAAGTATAGCCAAGTAGTCGTCTTATTTGAAACAAAAAATGCAAGAGAAAAAATAGGGTAGTTTGTGAAGGTTATATATTAGCTCAGTATATATTTAGGTCTGTGAAGATATACTTCATTATTTTGTTAGTCCTATACTGAATAACTCTGAAAAGGAAAGAGATGATTTATATCAATTTATATATCGTTGGTTTTCATATAAATTGACATTCAAAGTGTCAGTTCATTTAAAATGTTAACGTTAAATTATTGTTTATTTTTATGTTTGTTTTATTTTAAGCTGTTTAATTTATTCAGTTTATTAACCTTATTCTATTTAATTAAAAATGGATTTTTTAACCAAATTAATTTTAATCGTATAATTATAATTGTTAGTTGAAATAAAAACTTTAATTTGCAAATCAGTTATGCTCAGAGGATTAGAAATTTTAAAAGGTTTGGAGAGGGAGACCAGTTCTCCCACCATTTATACATAGATTTATTCACAAACACTTGCACACAATATTACTTTACATGTCAGTTCTTAGTGACTAACCGACTGTTGTAGAATAAGTTTCAGTGTCTGTAGCAAGTATGCAGTTTACTCTTAGTGTAAGACAAGTTCAATTCATGCGCGTCATGATTTTATTTAATGACCACGGTTTCAATAATTTGTTATAAATTTTGTTTTAGTGAAAGTGTTTAATTTGTTTTTATGTGTTTTGTTTGCCCAAATTAAAACCTTTTGTAGTTTTTTTAATTGTTAGCTTTTTTTTAATTGTTAAAATTTAATGAATCAGTCTGAAAATTTATCAGTCATGTTAATTGAAGAAGATAGGTAAGTTTGTTTTATTCTCTACATTGGGATGAAGTAAATAATTTTGTTTTATTTAGTTTCTGGGATGATTTAGAGGTTTATGTCAGTTAATTTGTTTACATACTATATTATTAGAAATTTCAAATATTGTACATTAGTTTTCCGTTTAATTAATTACTTTGAGTTTTTAATGATTTTTACTAACAGTATATTTTATTTTTTTATAAATCGATTTCAAGTACCATGTATTTTTGAAAATTTATGTAATAATTTATATAATAATACTGCATTTTAAGATTATTTTTTTTTAGTTGTGTTGTAGTTATTATTATTATTGTTGAACAGTTTTGTTATACATTAACAGTATGTGTAGCTGTTTATATATATATATATTTTTTGCATTTTAAACTTCTTGGTAATTTTTAAAATTATTTTTCAGTACAATTTAATGAATGATTAATTTACGTCTATTTCTTCATCTTTTTATTTTTGAAACTAAAGTTAACAAATTTTATTTATCTTGGGGATTACTGAAAAAGAAAAGTTTTTGCACTGTTAAATAGGAAATTTCACAGTTTATTTGCAAATTTTTACAAACTTTTTTTAAATTTTGAGTATACTGCCTCATAAGAGCTTGCAGCCTTATTGCAATTTGAAGATAGGTCTTGATATTTACACAGAACATTTATACGTTTACCTTCAGTGGGATAAGTTGGGTTGTAAAGGCTCTAAACAAGATTTTCTATTTTAAAATTTTGATTTTGCTTTTTTTAAACAAGTAAATATATTATGTCGGAGATTTTATTAATTAAAAGCAATTCATTGTTTTATTCAATTAATTTTTTCTCCTTCTATTTGCTTATTTATGAGAACTGAATGAAAGCTTATGATTAAAGTGGTGGTATTAATTTATTAATATGAAATAATTATTGTTATTGAAAGTTATTAGATATGGCCATCAAATGTAGCCGTTTTTAGAGAAACGCCCATAAGATTATTAACAGAATAAATTAAATAAAGATTAATTAAATTGATGGAAATTATTTTTGAAATTTGTTAATCAAAATAAGAAATGTAAAATAATGTAAACATTAAAAATAATCCTTTTCTCAATTGCCCTTTAATTTATTTGGTAAAACTGTAAATTTTCGAGTTACAATAAATTTTTTTTTTTAATTTAATTCTAGTAGTATTTAAGTAGTAGTAGTAGTAGTAGTATTTAAGTAGTATTTTAATTATTTTTGTAGTTTTTTTTTTTGTTTTTTTTTTTTATAAAAATAAAATAAATGCAATAAACTGAAGTAGAGTTTCTCTGTGGAATGCAAGAATGTATATTATTTTCTATCTTTAGATTTCCAACTAATTAACGCTTCAAGAATTTTGATAGGGTGTACTTTTTCTAATATCAGTGTCCATTATGCTACAGTAACACAGTACATAGAAATGACAATCACAGAAAAAAGAAATTAAAAGTATTTTCAAAACATCTACTGTTCGGATAGTATGATTTTTCATTCACAAAATTTTCTATTTAGGTTAATTGGGAAGAATGTAATGAGGCCACCAGAGAGATATCTCTACAAAATAAAACGAAAATCATTCCATTTGATATGAAGTAGTAAGGCTTGAATATACATTTAAAAAAATATATAAATATATACAGATTGAATGAAACCACCTTTTTTTTTAAACTATTAAAAAAGGAAAATAAAGTAGACACATCGTATGTTTTAAGATCACATTTATTATAGTAAATACAATTTTACTATTAATTATAAACTCCATCATTTTGAATTTTTATAAATAACCTATTAAACTCTTGGTTAAGTGAAATTTTATTAGTGATTATGAATATATGAGTTAAAAAAAGAAAGAAAGAACTTATATAATTTTTATCATCTCTGAAGTTTCTGTAGTCTTTATTGAGCTATAAATTCTGCCATTGAAAGTATTTATTTTGTCTTTTTTTTATATGTTCTATTGGTAAATTAATGTTTTTGATGGGGCAATCAAAACGCCTTCATTATTCCTCATATAATTTTTTTTTTACAGCTTTATTAAATCTTGTTTATAAAGCATAGTTGCACAGTAGCATTAGTTCTTTGTTATATTGTTCTTTAATATGTATTCCCATAGTTCCATGTTAGTCTCACAAGTCAAGGTTGATGTGCTATTATCCCAAAACAATAAAATTCTCATGAGTGAAGTCTAACTTTATACAAATGAAATTTATCTTTATTGGAAGATCGATTGTCTTAATTAAATTTTAGGATATTTTGTATCTGTATAATTATAGTCTTCTCATTTTTAGTATTATGCAAAACAACCATACTAGCTTGTACACTCATAAAAAAAATCCGTATTATTTTATGTAAGCACTGTAATAAAAACCAGGGCTGCCCTATAATCAGAACCACTCAGTAAATGATAGTATCTTCTTATTGGTGGAAATATATTTTTTAAATCTTTCAACACCATCCTAAAAAACACATCTGCAATAGTTACTTATTTCTTCCGATTTATATAACTGCAGTATAATTTTTATACAGAAATAGTGTCATTGTGTCAACCTGTGGTGATGCAAAATTATAGTTATGATTAGTAATAATGAATTCAGTATGTGAAAAAGTTCACTTTAGACCAGGACTCAAACTCAGAACCTCCAGATAAAAAGCAGAGAAGCTCTCCCTTTCCCATGGAGATCGGCAGAGTGGCAATCTCATTTCTAATATATATTTTATAATGTAACTACTGTTTTAAAAGTATCCCAAACAAAGCTGGTTTCTTTTAACTAGTAGTTCAAGGAACAATAGACCTCACTTACTGTGTACTGTATTAAACAAACTCCACAATGAAAGTGAGTAACATATGGAAATTTAAGTAAAAAATGATCAACATAATAATCAAATATATAACATGTAATTGGTATCAAAAATAGTATCATTGTATAACAATATACAAGTAGTAAGCACTGTTTCCAGGGACATGACATCGAGTGATGGATGTGGGGTTGAGGAGGTATTTCTGTATCCCTAGATTTGCTTATATTTTTTGGTTTTTTCTTTTTCTTTTTAATAATGCATCTCAAGTGCCAAAGTTTAAAAATTAAGTTTCTCAGAAACAAAATAAGTTGTGTAAAACACAATAGTAGTAGTAGTAGTAGTAGTAGAATAGCCTTAGAGACAAAGGTTTAGATTAAAGATGAAGTTAAATAATTAATGTTAATGCAAAGAAAAAGTAAAATTGTAACATGGTATGTAAAATGGAGAAAGATCAGCTGTTTGTAACCAGGTAATGGGAACTACACTTTTTACTCACTTCAGTATCCACAAACTAAGAAAAATAGCAGCTGCCATTTTAATAAGGAAAATTCTGTCTAAAAAAAAAAAAAAGCAATACATATTCAATTAGAGATAAAACCCCTCACTCACTCATTATACTGATAAGTTAGAGAATTATTTATTTAAAAATAAAATTGTTTACATAAAGAAATTGTTTAATGATAAAAATAAATGATAGTTGTTACAACTAAAAATAAAAATATTTTTGCATTTTTACAGTCGGTAAGGTTTAGACTGATGTAAGTTCAAAACATTTGATCGCAAAGAATATGTATATAATTGTTAATAAAAATTAACTATGTAAACATCATAATAACAGTATAATATTAGCTAAACAGTTTACAAATCCATGTTTTCACATCGGTTATAAAATGTTGTATCAGGTAAATGACATTATAGTCATTATTGGATATGTCAAAATTGGTTGATAGTTGTCATGATCAGATAGTTGATCGATTGATAACTGATAGTTGATCATGTAGCTATGATAATGTATGAATGTAACGCATTACCTGATAGATATAATATTTTATTACTGATGATGAATCCATAATTTTCAAAAAGCTTTTTATATAAATTGGTAAGTTTACATTAAGGTTGCTAACATTTTGATTTCATTGTGTTGGTGATTTTTGTTAATTATCTTATTAAACACAAGTAACATATTAATAAAATTGTACGTATATGCTTATAAATATAAGTACTCTTCTGAACAGCTAAATAAAGTTAAACATTTGACTTGAATTGTTATCATTTTAAAATAATTAAATATTTTTTACATTTTATTAGATGTCGCATGATATCTTGTTTATTTGAGCGAGTGATAAAATTATATATTAATAAACATGCAAATTATTAACTACTCGGATAATGTATATTCTGCTAGAGTGTATATAAGTAAAGATGTGTATATAAATGTTTAGTGTTTAAATCTGTTAACATATTTTCAATAGGTATGTGACTAAATTAATGAGATATTTGATACGGCCTGGTAATATAACACTCCTTAGATGATGACGTAATAAGTTTTCAAATAGTAATTCTTAATTTTCTGTTATTGTAATACTATAAAAATATTTGGATAATACATACCTTAGTGTTGCTCTGTTTTTTTATTTTAGTTAATATATTTATTAAGAATATTTTTAATTTGAGGCGCCATTAAATTAGAATTTGAAACTTATGTCATCTTCACAAGTATAAGTGCTTTTAGATGTGGGGTATGTAATGTGCACTTTTTCATTGTTATCCTTTACCTTGGTTCTTTTGGAGTTTGATGGAATTTTCAAGCTTATTTGAAATTTTAATTGATTAGCAAAAAAAATGATAACAGTTGAGAGTGAAACTTTGACATCAATGAAAAAAGAAACCAGGTTAGAAAGCAAAACAAAAAATAAGGACAAAAGTTTTCCTTTTATTGACCAAGAAAATTTGAAATGCAAATTAATGTACAAATTGCTGTTACTGATGGTTTTTCCTAAATTCACTCCAGTTTACTTGCAGGATGACAGACTTCCGTTCTATTACACGAGTACACAAGATTTATTACACGTTCTATTACACTATTACACGAGATTTTCTTGGTCAATAAAAGGAAAACTTTTGTCCTTATTTTTTGTTTTGCTTTCTAAGCTTATTATTTTAAAAATACAATCTCTACAACCCCATTTAATCATTTTCTTTTAAAAAATGGTAGCCTAATATTCCATACTCTTTACTTTCTTCTGTTTTTTTTTTTTACTGTCCTTACAGTAAGTTGTTGGATGAGAAACTTTATATATATCTATTTAATAATTTTAGTCGGAACTCCAGTATTCAAATATGTTTTATACTAGCTTTTTAAAAAATTCAACCTTGTGCTAAGGTACTTTATCTTTATATAAGTTAGTTTAATGCTCAAAGTTAACATTTTCAACTGTTTGTTCAAGAGATATATATGTATGTATTTATGATTAATTCCCATGTAAGTTTGAAGCTTCTCTGTGAAAATACAAAGTGAAGAGAATGCAGCTTTTACTAAGATCACACCCAGAAAGTTTAAGTACGTCTGAAATACTACTACTCCACTACAGAAGTTGGAGCAAAGCTACATAAGTAATAAAAGTTGAAAATTTTTCTAACATTCAAGAACATAATTGAAGAGTAAAGTTCAAAAATTTTGCATAGTGCCTATTTGTAAAAGTGAATCTGTATTATACATTACTCTCAAAGATGCTATAATATGATTGAAAACTGGTTTTGTGTGTTTTTTTAAACATGTAAATACTTCGACTTTGTTGAATGCTGAAAACATACAAAAGATTTTAATGTAATTATTAGTAACCTTTTTTTTTTAATAGGTTAAAAGACATTATTTTTTGATAATTTTTTCACATTCAGTCCCTGCTTTGATATACTCCACTCTGTCAGTATGTTTCAGTCACCTTATGCATTCTTTATTGTACTAACATATATTTTAAATTTGCTGTTACACTTCAATTTCTGTATGGTAACAAAAAGGTGCATCCCTGCATAGAGAATATTATATCAAAAATTTTTCTTTTCTTAGGACATCAAAATGGTTAGATAGAAAAAATATCCAGGATGCTGTTTTTTTTATTTGTGATTTTTTTATTTCTTTATTTTTCAATTTATGAAGAAGTAATATTAATTTTGGGTGAGTGAAAAGTTGTGTAAACCATAGTGAAAAATCATAAATGGAAAGTAATAAATGAAAAAGTTGATTAAATTTTAATAAAGAAAGAAATATCGAATAATTACATAACTTAATGGTAATTTTATATAATGCATTATATAATCGCAATGTCCTCTGTTACAAGTGTCAACATGTTTATTTATGTTATCAGCCACATTTTAATGGTTTCTTTACTGATTATTTCTGAACATGTTTTCTTTAAATAATCCCTAAGAAAAATATCCTCCATGGCTTATAAATCTGACTTAGATGGCTACAGACCACAGGAAATTACTTTCTCCCAAAAAAATCTCGCGTAATAGCAACATTGTTTTATTCGCTGTGTAGAGTGTTACACCATCTTGCTGCAACTAGCAATCGCATTCATCTTCTTTCATTCATTTGCTGTATAGCAGTCAGATGTTACTGTTACCGTAAAAAAGTATTGGACCCACTATTCACCTTCTTAAAGTCACTCACCAAACTCATTCTTTATTAAATGTAAAGTAGTCTGGAGGTAAATGTGAGAATTCTCTTCACTTCAATATCGCTTGTTCTGGCCGTTTACTTAGATTTACATGAAATGAAGCATTGCCACTAAAGGAAATGTTATCAAGATACAAAAATTGTCATGAACAAAACACTGCAAGTCATTTGCTATAGTTGAGTCTTTTTACTTGGTCAAGTTCTTGCAATTTTTACTGTGATTATAATATTTAATTGAATATAATTTAATTCATGGACCGCTGCTGTGATATTCCCGCCTACTTAGATAGCCTTCATTTTGACTTTAGAGGTATCTATTCAATGGATGTACAAACACATTCTAAAGATTCAACATTTAAGCTATTGACCAGTAGACTTTTAATTGACAAAACCCTACCGATTTCTCTAAAAAAAAAAAGTAATTATGCTTGAAATTAACGTATTAGGTAAGTTTGATGAAGAAAAAACTACAGCAAAGTTTTTCTGGCACTTTAAACTGTCAATGACAGATAAAATAAGGAATGATTACTTGATCATTGTGTATCTATCTATATATATAAAAATGAATGTTATAAAAATTATTATATATAAAAATGTCTGTATGTATGTCTCTTATACTTTCCTAGACCGTTCATCCGATAGCGATGAAACTTTGGGGAATGGTTGGATGCATGCCAGGGAAGGTTTCGGTTTAATTTAAAAAAATAGTATTGGATCTAGTATATAATTATTAACTTTAAAAAGTTTTTCATTAAGTAGAATGAATTATTATTTAATTTATGTAATAAAGTGAGTTCTAAAAAAAAACTGCTCTGAAAATAAAAAAATAATGGTTCAAATTATTAATACTTTTTGTTTTATTTAAAAAGTTGCACAATAGCAGTAACTATGTTTAATTTACTGATTAATTTGGTACTGATTTCAAAATGTTAAAATATAATGAATTGAAAAAGTTACTTTTAGTGCAGTAGTTTTTTTTTTAAAGTATTTAAAAAAGTTTTAAATTTTAGTTTAATTATTATAAAGTTTAGTGTCTTCATTATTATTACAAAATTTGGATAGGCGTTCAGAAACTCTGATCTTGTTAAAAAAAAAGGCTGCTATTATAACCGTGCTTCTTGATAAAAATATGAAAAGCTAGGCAGAGGAATGGTATTAAAAAACAGAGTAGAACAAAGTTATCTTAGCGCAACCACCGCGCAGCATTGTCATGGAATCCTAGTCGGGTGGGAGGTTATCAGCAGTCTTATTCCACCTAAAACCCATAAAAAGTTTCTTAACGTTTCACCGGTAAATTCGAAATCCAAATCTTTATGTTGTGTTTTCAATACCGCTTACAAGTTATTTAACATCAGAAATTTTTTATGACGTATATGAAAATTATATACACACGATGTTCTTTGTTCTTTGAAACTCATCGATGCTAACTTTTTTCTTTATTCTTTTTCGAGATTTTCCTGCTGTAGTGATACATTCATTTTCACCAAGTTTATTATTTTCAGTTAAAATTTTTTTCACCTTGTGTTTTTGAACATAACATATTAGGATTTTCTTCTGAAATTTTATTTTGTAGACATTCATTATAATATAGTATGACTTCTTTTAGCCACTCCTAAATCCGATCTACAATTAGATCTTGGTTGAGGCATTAACACATCGTAATTTTGTACACTATAATTCTAACTGAAAATAACCGACTGTGGATGTAGTATCGAAAATATATTTATGTTATATTGTTAAATACTGTTTTAACAAAAATCGATAGTATTTTATTACAACCTAGCGAAGCATTGGTCAGAAATGCTACCGATGGTTGCCTTCCCTCTCCACAAACACTCGAAGTTTTTCTACTGCTGCGCATCGTTGTATTTTTTTTTTTAACCTCCGGGATCAACGTTAGGTATTGCTTCAGAGGATAAAATGAATAATTTGTAGCGTGTGAAAAATGCCATGCCTAACCGGGATTCGAACCCGGGACCTTCGGATGAAAGGCCGAGACGCTACAACTCGCGCCACGGAGGTCGGCGCATCGTTGTGTTTTTTTTTTTTGAACCTCTGGAACCGCAGTTAAGTATTACATCAGAGAATGGAGATGAATGATGTGTAGCGTGTGTGAAAATGCCATGCCTGACCGGGACTTCCGAAATGAAAGGCCGAGATGCTCCACTCGCGCCACGGAGGCTGCCTAGTCATTAGTATCTAGAATGTAATGAGTAATGATGTATATTAATCTTTTACCGTAATTTTTTTTTTATGTATGAGATGTTTTTTTAAAAGTAAGGTCCATTTTGAAAGTAACAAAATTGAAAAATGGGAAAAGTTCTATTACTTTTGCGTATAAACTGTATTTCTTTGCTACTTTTCTACATAGCTCTTTCAATTTCAACACATTTTTCTTAGCGTTTCACTAGCTTCTTCATTCTCTCTTCAAGAAATTCCGTTACCAGTCACTAATTATATTACATTACAGTAACTACACGGTAACGCCATTTTTCAACTCGTCATTGTCAAACCTTTGTGCAAGCCACTGTTTAAGGTGGAGAAAAAGATAATAATTGCTGGGAGCTAGGTCTGGGCTACAAGATGGATGATTACAAATTTTCTAACAAACTGTTTCCATTCGCTTCCCTGGATTTCCTCTATGTGTGTGTTTGTAGCCAACCATCGTCACACAAAAACAAAATCCCGCGGGATAGCATCCTATATCGTTAGTGTTTTAAACTCTTATACTAAAGGTTTAAAAACTTTTAATACAGCTTCTATGTTCATCATGAACATTCTTTTGCTCTTGAATTGAGCGTCTCACAGTCTTAATTATCAACACTCCTAATATTCGGACCATAAATTTCATAAATTTATTTGTGAAATCAACCAGAAAGTGGGTCTTTACCATCAAAAACTGGATTTCTTGTCGTACTTTACACTTGGCGGGATCACGAATTCTAGCACACCACTAGAGAAACTTTCTTTATAAATAAAAATAAAAAATCTATGAGTCATTCCATTCATTGAAGATAAGAACTTCAACATAATAATCAAATCTGTAACTTTGTTTTAAACTTTTTTTAATGAATTCAATTAAAACTCAAATATATTGAAATGAAATTTATTGTTCATAATTAATAGGATATTGAAGGTAATATTTATCAAATTGATCGATTAGAAATTTCTTTCTGCTAAGAAGAATAATCAGTACAAAGTAGCATCGCAGTCCGTGTTAACTTTGTAAGATTTTAAATAGATAAACATCCTTATATTTTTTTAATATGTTGCCTCCATCTGCATGTATGTCCATTCAGATTCATATCGCTCGTCATTTCACTTTTGTTTATTAAATCGATCATTTTTTTTATTGTACTACAGCTTTTATTGAATTTGTAAATTAGATATTTATCGGACGCAGATAAATGTACAGACAATAAAGATAAGTCTTATAATATAGTGTATTAAAGTTTAAGTTGTTTTTTTAAGCACGGCACAGTTTGTATATAATACTATTTATACGAGTATATAAATAAAATGAAATTCAATTTTACAAACAATTCTTTCGCGTTCTCTTTTGTAGTACTTTCCGTCATTCGACCATTCTCAGGAAAAATTATTCTTCAATTTGAGATTATAAAAATTAAAATACGAAATGTTAAAATCACAACTGATCGTCATAGTATAAAATTAGTCATGTCTAATGACCACAGGACTAATCTTATACTATGAGATCAATTGTGATTTTAACATTTCATATTTTAATTTTTATAACCTCAGATTGAAGAATAATTTTTTCATATCAAAAGTTTATTGACACATCGGTACAATTATTCTGCTTTATTTTATTTTATTTCAATGCATTGCCATTAAATTGTTTTTTCATGTCCTTTATATATCAATTGTTGCGTGTACCGTTTCATTTGTTTTATTACTATAAATTTAAATCATTGTATTTACATTATCTAGTTTATGGTTATTAATAATTTTTTTTTTTAGAATAAACCTGTACCCAACTTCCTGATTTGATTTACCTCATAAAAGTAATAGTAATTCTACGATAACAGGTCTGAGAAAAAGTATTTATTATTTTAGTTTCCTCAATACCGAAGTTACATCTAAAAAAATAATATTATTAGAAAAAAAAAAAAACACTATTAAAAATTTTAATTTACATTCAGATATCTTTATATTTTGAATTTCTTTTTGATTTTCTTTGATGCTATAACAGTAATGATTAGAGTTCCGTTTAAAAATATTGAAGAAAAATTAATATGTTTTAGCTTCTTTAATATACTCGTATCTTGAGGCTTTATATATTTTTTCAGTAAACCGCATTACTATAAATTTAATAGTGCTGCCGTTAAATTTATTAAGTCCTACCTTGAAAATACGTTACAATTTGTAAATTATTGGGACCGATTTTCAAACTGTAAAACCGCTATAGTTCCAGAAGGTGCGACTGTTCTTTAATATTTATTAAAGAACATAAATGCTTTACAGTCTTTTTATTGCCAGTAAGTGAAGATTTTTGTATGTTATTCACCTCGAATTAAAACTAAAGGTAGTTTGTTCTCTTATAATTGCTACCGGAGTTGTCCAGTAGTGGTTTGCAGCTAGTAAATTGCGCTTAAACATAGAAAAGTACAAGATTTAGAATAAGTTGTCCGATAATTACTCTTATACAAAGAAATTAAGCTAATAAAATTCCTCGGTTCGGTTTAGATCCAAAGTTGACAGGAAGGATCACGTCAGATAACTAACTAGTAATAATTTCAAGTGTATTCTGGTATCGCTCTAAAAAAAATTCAAGCAACGGGACAAAATATCTTCGTTATTGAGCTACGGTACATTGCTTTAGGTTAAAAACAAGTTGTTCAGGTAGCAGAATAGAGCTGATTGATCTGCCAGCACGCCTTTGCAAGTTCATTACAGGGTTCTATTCAGTAGAATAAACATTTTTGTAGTTCTCTCAATTATTATATTTTAAGTTCTTTAATGTGTTGAAGTAGTCATACTAGTCTTAGAACCAAATAATAAATATGTCATTTTAAAAGAAGTAGGATTAACCATAAAGGCCAATGTAAATAATTGTAAAGTTAAAGAGGTATTCAGTATATGACAGTTAAGCTGATATAAATGGCCTGTAGCATTAAGAGATCTACACAGGGTAAAACTAACAGGTTAAGACTAATATTCAGGAGAACAAAAATTAAACGTATTTTAATATGAAACTATCCAAATGTACTACAATTTTTTTAAATATTTATTATAAAATTTAACGTAAAGTTATATTATACAGGAATCCTACGAAGAAACTGAGAAACTTTCAGGACTTGTACTACTGGTGAAAATAATGAAAAAAGTTCATATAAATTTAGGTCTAGAAACGCTTTGTTTTCGAGTTACGGCTAGAGAAAGATTTCGCCCGGATTTTAGCTCTTCTAATAAAAAGAAGTTTTACTGTAATTTTTAGGACCCAAATTAAGTAAAATAAAATTGGTGGTTTCCTATGTACACAGTACACCAACCTATGTACTGTGTACATAGTTTCTATGTACTATGATGGTATTGATCTGGGAAATAAGATAAAACAAGGACCAGAACTGCCACTCCAGTAGTTCATGGCACCAGGAGTGCCATTCCGATTCCAGTACGTGCACCCGACTTCACTCCTCCCCAAAACTATTATTATCTCCCCATTATCATTCTCGTTATTCTCACGTATACGCTAAATGTATCTCAAAGGATTCATGTTATACAAAAGTCATATATTCTAAAAGGTGTATTTCAAGTTTTAAATAATAGACTTAATTAAATTTTTAATTCCGATCGGAACTTATTTATTTTATTCCTTGGAGCACTTGCATCAGATCGCTTAAATTAGTAGTACTGTTCATTTGTTAAAATTCATTTCCAATTCATGTTGTTCATTTATTAAAGTTGATAATAAAACACTACTCCTGTATATTATCCGCAATCATTTCATCTATTTCCAACAACTGTTTATTTAATCTTAGGCCAAATTGACAATTTCCTCAATTATTTTCCTGTGAACGTGATCAGCCACGTTAAAGTCGGTCACAACCTCGGGATGACTTACACATTCATCAGTCGTGCTCTGTACGTTTAATATAAATAAATATTTCACAAGCGACTTTTAATTTTTCATGGCATTTAAAATGTTAGAGGATTTCATCAATCAATCGCTAGTACATTGTTTATTTTCACGATTGGTTATCAAAATTAGAGAAAAGCTTTAAAAGTAGCACTTGTTGCTTGACCCATCGGTTGTAAAAGGCTTGTAGTGATTTTTGGCAGAAATTATATCTCAGTTTAATTCAGAGGGCTAAAATTGTTACCTTTATCTTAACTTTTGTATTTATTGTTGTCGAATGATGAGTAGCACTATTAATCGGCGACAGTACATTGACCGTACGGTATATTAAATATTGTCTTGTAGGGGGTAGATAATAATTTTATATAATAGTGATTATACAGCGAATATTCTGATGTTTACTGGAGCTGTCTCCTAGAAAAAGTATGAAATTAAACTGAAGTTTTAATATTGCAGTTTCCAGTTCCATTTGTTGAATATTGTCATATGCTTGGCATTGTCCTTCAGTTATTGGGAAACATGTATGTTATTAAGTTGATTTGAGGTCACAGTCAAAAGAGCAGCGTACGTGTAACCTAAGACCACTTGCTGTGTCGATATGTTTGTTAATAAAGGTGATATGCTGACCATGTCAGTTAAGTTTTCTCTTTTTTTATGGTGTTAGATTAATGAATTTGAATTATTATTAGTTTTTTTTTTTTTAATTTGAACTTATTATGCGATCTCTCTCGTTGTGTGTGTGTTTCTATCTGTTTTTCAAGAAATTCTGGTTTTACTTACATTCAAGATGTCAAAAATTTTACAGGCAATATCTTACTTATGCCGTTCAGTTTTCTGCGATACTCTTGTTAATCTGTAACTTTATTTATTACTTTATTCGTAGCGTTAAACAGTACTATAATATATTTTATAACTTATTTAAAACGATAATAATAATTATTGGTGTGTTTTTTCATTTCATGAAAGAATCTTTACTAACATTGTGAGTTAAAAATATCCACTGGACATTTTTAATCGACAAAGTAAAGAGACATTTTCGGATCGACTTCGTTAACAAAGTCGACTTATCGAATGGTCTTTGATTTAATTTAAATTTATGTTTATCATAAACGTGTAGTTTATTTATTTTTATTTTTTCAAGTCTTACTATTTATAAAATGGGCCTATTCCGTAATTCTTATTTTATTTTATAGAAACGGTCTTGTTTTTCCGAATAACATAAGATATTTGTTAACGCAGTAGCTAACTGCTAGCCGTGCGAGGATAATTAGGAAGTTTAAAATAAATAAATGCTCTGGTATAAGAAAACTGTATAATGAGATTAAATTTAGAATAAAGAGACTAAAACAATAATTAAGTTTAAATTTTGAATAAACAAAATTTAATAAAAAGTATTTAGAAAAAAAAATACTGAATAAACATTAGATGGAAGAACAATGAAACTGATAACTAAGAAAACAAAGCGTATACTTTTTTAAATAATAAATTTTTTTAGATTAATATATATAGTACACTTGAACTTTTTCAACATATTTTAAAGTATTTTGGAAACAAACAGTAGACTGGACTTAAGTTT